>CM035812.1:42039473-42218088 GCA_020458035.1 Magallana ariakensis | reverse complement strand
ATTCGATGTCAATTTTATAAGTACGTAGTATGTCGAAGGTTGATTATTTTAATCCTGCAAGCGGGCACCTTCAGTTGGCGCTTGTTTTACCACTGCTTAGCCAGGTCTATTGGTTTTGGCGCTTCTACGCCATTAAACAGTGATTTACTGTCCAAAATGACTTTTAAGGGAATCAGAGTACGAGCAATCATCCAGCAGATCCCAGTGCACGCACATAGCATCTTTTATTGGGAGGGGGAGACCTACTACTCAATCTCGACAAGTAAATTAAAAAATGGGGGGGGGGGGGGGGGAGTCAGTTGCCCCGTATTTTAAAATATTTTGATCTATTAATCTACATATGATCGAATTCCATATTAAGTTATTTACATATGTGTTTTCACATCGTTTAAAAAAATGAAATGGTCAGTTCGTTAAACCTTTTTTTTATATTGTGTATGTTTCCACAAAAAGCGTGTTAGTTAAAAAGAGAGTAAGTAAAATGAGTTTGGCTTCATGAAGCATTTACAGTGCTTATATTGCATAATTTCATTAACTAAGTGCATCTGCCAAAATACATGTAAAACCTTACTACTGGCACTGAAGAAGTGCCCAGTACAGCTCATAAGAGAGGATCTCAATGTCGGAACATACGATTTGACAACCACGCATGCAGCTTATAAGATCACGGCCCCATGCAAAGGATAAAGCATTGCATTGCTGTTGAATCTAATTTAGCAGTAACTGTACTGTTAAACAAATCAGTGCTTACACAGGCACGTAACATCGTTTTTGAAAGGGGGCAGTCATTTAAAAAATCTTGACCAAATAGAAAAAAAAAGACAACTTCCCAAAATCATGAAAATCCTTATCCGTGGGGGGGGGGGGGGGGGGGGGGGGGGCTGATGCTACGTGCCTGTTACATTGCCCACTCCTACACAGGGAGAGTCCGTCAATCCCCATAAGTCCAATATAACATAATTGACAGAAGTCTTTGTTTAGGTGCTATTAAAATTTTTAGCAGTCCACTCTGACCAAGCGCCAAATTATTGGGTTCTGAATGCTCATTTTTGGACCAAAAATCCCCTGGGGGACTTTTCGTACCCCCCGATTTTTATGCGCTGATGGGGAGCCCAAATGGTCTCACCAAGCAGACATTCTTTAAAATTTAAAATGACCCTTTTAAATTTTAAGGCAACGCTTAATCAACCAGTAGTATTTGTTGATCTAAACTGGTCTCAGTGGACCTTAGTCCTATGTGACCAATCTCTGAAACAGAGAATCAGCCCAGTGTTAAAAAACTTTACAGGCATCCACGTGTTTAGAGTTTTAGCGTACATGTATTTCGATCCTGAGGCGACGCTTCCCTATTTTAAGAACCACCGCATAGTGAAGTACCATCATATAATGAAGAATGTTAAAGTAGCATCACGTAATGTTAAAGTACCCTCACGTATTATTATACTTTCATGTTAAATACTGAAATCTGATTGGTTTAGACGCAGTTGACAATCCGTTCTCATACCCTCAGCGTTAGCAACACACTTGGCAACGGGCCGATAGAACGAATTGTTGCATGCGCGTAAATTATGCGCGTACGGTTCGCCTTAGAAATCACGTCTTTTCTACATAAAAGCAGTAACATTTGCTATAAAATTAAGACATTCAGTATAATAAAATAAATAGTGCCTATTTGGGAGGGTACCAGATGAAATTGACACCCCTCGAAAACCACTGTCAACCTCCGCTTCGCGTCGGTTGACAATGGTTTTCTCGGGGTGTCAATTTCAACTGGTACCCTCCCAAGCAGGCACTATTTATATAAAGTATCATCACATATTGTTAAAGTATAATCATATAATGAAGTTTATACATAAGGCAGTTGAGGCGTTCCATAGGAATCATTCTTTGAATATTATGAGGTGGTAATTTTGGTCGGAGCGTGGTCAAATTTATCAGAAAGCCCTTCTGGCTTATGGACCCCCCCCCCCACCCGGAAAATGAAAATTTATTAAATTAACAAAGTAAAATTATTGCAAATATGCCTCGGACCCCCCTTGCAAACACAATTTTCCTTCGAACCCCCCCCCCTCCTGAATTTTTTTTCTGGATCCTCGCATGACTCATGCAAGTTTATATCATTAGTGGATACTGTATCATTAGAGGTTGCTTCATTGCTCAATACCAGAACACAATTCAAGTTAATGAAACATTACAAGGGGTGGTTAATAACATGTAATGTTACGTGTTTAAATAATCATCTCTAAACGTATTGACGTATAATGCTAGTAATCATAGAAAACAAGTCAAATTAATTTTTGGCATAATCAATAAACACACCCCCTTTTTACCTAAAGGTTAAAAATTTCACAGTTTTGGTAGAAGCCTCCTCACTTCTCCTCATATATTCATTGTTTGCTAGTACACTAGCCGATTGGAGAGAAAAACGCAAAATAGGTACATCGTTGACCTTTATAATGATATATTTACATTTTCAACTGTCTTTGTCTGTGATAACATTACAATTCAATTTTGAACCCTATATTACCCAATACCTTCATAAAAGATGAGTGACACAAAATGGGCGTGTCTTATAGCATAATCGAAAAACGGTATTAGCTGCGCCGCGTAGTAATACATGTACATAGCATGTGCTACATAATAGTGGTTTTAATTAAAATATTGTTTTAAAGTGTACAAATTTGAAAAAATATAAATAAAAATAATTAGGAATCATTCTTTGAATATTATGAGGTGATAATTTCGATCGAAGCGTGGTCAAATCTATTATAAAGCCCTTCGGACTTTATTGGATTTGACCACGCCCCGACTGAAATTTTCACCTCATAATGAATGAATGATTCCTTATTCCTTAAATACATGTAATACAATGGATTAAAAACTATTTCCTTTAAAAATACGCTGATTAATCAGGATCTCAGATATGCATGCTTACAACACCAATTTGAGACTTACATGTTATTGGGAGGAGGCAAATTGAAGCCCACAAAAGGGGGAATGGATATAAATGAGACTTTAAATCATTTCTAATTTTTTAATATTGATTTGGTGCATTACTTTCATTAGTATACTCGTATAGGACTCCTACCCCTTCGCATGATTAACAATTGTTCAACGATTATTAATAAGATGTAAGTGATTGTGTACACTTGTCGGAAATTGCTAGCATCACAATGACTCACAATACTAGTAGTGTACATAATTTAAAGAAGATTAATTATTGTCATAACTTATACTAGTATGCTTATCCTCTTTGTTTTGATGCGCCCCCCCCCCCCCTGAATTTTTCCTTTTTCCTTTCACTACAATCGGTCAAAAGTTAGAGACAGAAGATATTTACATGTAATAAATCGTTCATTAATTAATGTTTAAAAGATATCTAACACTGATGAGAAACCTATAAGCAGAAAACTGTAGCAAAATGTGATTTTACGGAACTTTTTTTCTTCAAGGTTTACTCGAGTAATCCGTCAACATATCATTTATTTTGCCAAAAGTTTTTTTTTTAAGATGTCATTTTATAGAATAAACACCATGAATTGAGATTTGAGTCCATATAATAGTAAAATTGACCAAAACATGACACATGCATCGCATTTTTCGTATTCTATTTTGATACCTTGGGCCCACAAAGCGTACTTATTTTAAACAATTTGCGAAAAAATATTAAAGTTATCCGATTTAAATTATGTATATAAATATATAAATATATGTTTATACTATATATTTTGTATATCCAGTTCTAATTTTCCCGAAATTGGTAATTATTTTTAGAAAAAAACCCCAGACGTCTATCAAATTTCATCATTGTCAATAATTTTCGCAAGGGGGTACACCCGTCTGAGAGGTGATAACGAAATAAACTAGCATGCAAACATTTATATTTTCTTATGTATATGTATTGTAAGAATGCATATCTATTATTTAAAGCTAAGCTTTCCATGATTGAGTCCATTTAGTGCCGAGTATAGGACTACGTTTAACACAAATTTCGGAGCCTGTAATTTTCAGAGCAGCGTAAAAATTATCAGTACAATTTGAAATACAAAACTGGTGTAGACAGGGAGATCCTAGAACTCCAAACATATTAATTCATTCATAATAACTGACGAAATTTTTTTTCAATCATGAAAAGGTAAAACAATATTATTAAAAGCATATCCATAAATAACAGTAAATATCACAATATTGTAATGATATCGATGCTGCTTCTGAATTCGATGGTACTGTATACTTAAATCTTTGTTTGAAGAATTGGATGTAAGATAAATTTTTTTCTCTTGCTTTTTGGGTATTTGGATTATTTTTAAATAAGTCAAAAATTGTTTGAATGAGTTTAAAATATTTTTCAATCAAGATGGGATTTTTGAGGAAGTAAACTTAAGAAATTGAAAATTGATATATAATCATATGCGAGATTCGATTCTTCTTTTTTTTGGGGGGGGGGGGAGGGAGGGGACAATACTGGCCAAACTTAAACCTTTCTGGAATTTATATGTCCACTATGTACAAATATAAGGATTTACATGTTTAGAAACTATAGTGTAAAATCTACATGACTTATTATGAAAAATGTCATCTTTGTTAACCTGAGGTATTACTCAATAATTTTTTAAGAATACATAGGATAATCACTTATATTAGGCACCAACATCATATTACATGTATCAAAGTGCATTTTATTTATAATAAGCATTGAATAATTATCTTCGGACATCGCCCTTAACACAGTAGGCTGCGCAGCCAAATTGTCACAGAGTATACTGTAATATAATATTACTATTGGGGTAAACCTTCATTCATAAAGAATCAATTTTTAAAAAATATAAAAACTGTGTTTAAAATAGCATACAATGTCATATAAAATCGATATAGGGTCTGTAGCTGAAGCTATCTGTATTGCTATATAACAATCGTTTAACCTGTTAACAGCATGGTCATCGAGTTCAGACTCCTTCCAAATAATAACCATGCAAATATGCATAGGTTACAGCCAGTCCTGTAGTTACTTAAATGCATGTCTGAGGGGAAAAAAAGGTTTAAGGGGGGTGGGGTGGCTTGAATTTAAAGTTTGTTATAGAGATCTATATAACTATTTTAATTTAAAAATTGTTCGAAAAGTGCTGAATGGCCAGTTTGGTAAATGAAAATAATCTTTGGAGGTGAGGATATTAAAAAAATATATAATTATATAAAAAAGTTAAGGTGGTGTCAGCACCCCCTCCCCGCCTCAACTCCCAACCCCTACACCGATTCTTCGTACCTATACTATCTCCAAACTTTTATTCTTCTCCTGCATCCAAAACCTAAAAGTGATCACCGTTTTTAACATTACATTTACATCAAAGCTTTTTATAAGACCTACACTGTACTAGGGATTTTTTTTATTCTATTATATATCAGTCTTTGGGCTTATGCTTTGGCCAAGGCAGATATAGATGGGGTTGGGGAGGACCCCTCTGGAAAGATCTTATTAGATTCAAATAGTAAAATTACATGTACCAAAGTTATACCCGGACCCCCCTCCCTCCCCGACAAACAAATTTATCTCCCACCCACCCCTGGCCCCGGAAAAAGTTTGGATTGAGATCTACACATACCTCTGTACCTTGTGCATAGATCAAATGGTAATACTACATGTATGTAACTAGGAGTTGCTTGACTTTACCGAGAATGTGATATTCATATTGACAAATATGCACCAGGTTATGCGAAAAATGGCGGCAACAAGACGAAGCAAACAAATTGTCATATTTGGGAAAATCTTAATCAATGCATCAACATTAACATAAAATGCTAAAATATTATGATATACTTTCTAACGTAAAATACTCTCTTATGTAGCATGCACAGATCCAGCCACACTCCCCCCCCCCTAAATTTTTATTTATTTTTCCTGACTTCCTGCTCCCCTCTAGATCCGCGCATGCGTATACCAAAAGAACGCTCGTGTAAACATAATGTTTATTTCATATATTTTACAAGGTACCAATAAAGTGGGGGGGGGGGGGGGCTTTTGTTCAAATTTTTAAGAAAAATGTATGTTGCAATAAAAAGGGAAAGAGAGAAAAACCATCCCTCCCGCTTGAAACAACGTCCCTGCAAGATCCGCGCATGTTGATGGTAATTAAAACGCCTTAAAGTAACTAAACAAAACACATTTAACACACTAACACAACAATAAGTTAATTTCTTTAACAAGATAAATTGAATAAGTATTCGTGATAGAATTTTAAAAAAATCATAAAATATGTTGCATGTTAGAAAATCAACAAAACGTTGTAACGTTGTATTTATAGATTCTTCAATATAAAAAAAAACACGACGATATACCCATAAGGCCAATTGTTGTGAAGCCAAAATGGCACCAATAGTGTGAAAATTTTTGAAAACAATTTACCGCCGACGCCATATATCGAAACTCCGATTTAACTACGTTTGCATATATTGCTTTCATGACAATTGTAAATGAATACAGTGCATGCTGTAAAAGGTGGTTCCCTACCTTACATAGGAGACAAGCTTGCCGACGAACCCCAAAAGAAAACCAGAGGAAACGCAATTTCAAAGACAGCATGTTTTTAAGTCTGTATATGAAGAACGCCGGTCCCTGGAATGGCGAGTAAATAATAGGTATCACGTGTTACGGGTAGATCTCTTCTGTATAGAAGCATGTGAAAACCACTCATCAAATTAAAACGCGTCTCCTTTCGAGACTTTCAGTTCTTATAATGGTTTGGGGCTATCTATAGCAAATGAATCATGACCACACAGTTAACGTTACTTCTTGAAAAAAAAGGGTCAATTCTCGTACACAAGATAATTGATTGGTAATGATTCAGCAGAATGTGGATAAAATATACTTATCCATGCATTAACGCACACAAGGTGGTGTAAATATTCAAACGATGAAAAAAATTTTTTTTTTTTTGCTTCAAATGGTAAAATTTGAAAGTATTTTGGAGTTTCGTAATTGCTCTTTGAATAGTACATAATTATATGAGTTGTCGCAAACTTTGGACTTTTTTTCCATTTCTTATTAAAAAATATATATTTTTGTAAAAAAAAAAAATGCACAGAAATATCTTTATCAAGCTGAATAGCTTGATAAAACTGTACATAGCTTATCAACAGTTTCCTTGAAGCTGCATAATACTTTAATTTTTAAAATATCAATCTTTTGTTATTACCCTAAAACTGTGAATTAATAGAGAGGATCTTTATACATTAGTAAGCTACATACATCAACGCAGGTGTACTTATGCTCTGATCTAGGGAGGTTGGTGGGGGTCTGGACACTAACACCCCCCCCCCCCCAAATTGTAAACCATTGTAAAATTTTAATTTATCAAATCACATAGTATATAAAATTCCTGGTGGAAATAGGTCTCGGACACCACCCACCCCCACCCCGATCACCGACTTGTTTCTGTACGGTCGTAAACAAAATATTATATATTGTTTAATATTACTTTGTTCAATTATTTGTTTAGGTTTCTTCAATGTTTATGTCTGAATGTTCATCACTTAGAACAGGACCTGTCTGTGTTGTCTCAATAATTTCATGTATCCAAAATAAATTAATAAGAGTTCATACAGTACCGATAGACGCGTCTGAAAAAAAAAAGAAAAGAAAAATAATGTATGCGTTGTATGCGTTCAACACATTAAGCCTTTTCTTAATTTAGATATCAATTTTTATAAAACTTATGTTAAACAATATTTTTTATTTGACATGAGCTGTCTTTTCTACAATAACTGTTCATACAATAATTCATTGTATGCCGCAGCTCTTATCAACGAACTTTAATAAATGATAAAATATGACAGAAAAGTGAAATTAGGTGTCGACTTTTCTTTAAAACTGTAGTATAAGATAAAGTAAAACTCTCTAAATCTGAAATAGACCTTTTATTTTTACACGAGCTGTCACTAAAATTAAAAAAATATGAGGAATTTAAATTGATTCAATTTTTGGTTTTTCTAGCACCATCGGTCAGTTATTGCACATCTTCAAGCCTTAGGCA
This sequence comes from Magallana ariakensis, assembly GCA_020458035.1. NCBI lineage: Eukaryota > Metazoa > Mollusca > Bivalvia > Ostreida > Ostreidae > Magallana > Magallana ariakensis. Next base: position 42,210,061 of record CM035812.1, on the reverse strand, counting down.
AGCTGTTTACAATGCATAATTATTGTTGCAGAAAATGTCTTGAAGTTCTTTCATGCGGTATGTGAATTACTAATGAATTATCTAATTTTGACATACGTAAAATGATGGAGGAACAATGTTTATTCATCATCTTGATTGTAAATCGAATTTCGCATATATATCTGCAAACCATAAGAGTTTTGATGATTTATACTAAACTCGTTTCTCGCCGCTGCGACCTGAGTTCGATCCCCGCGATTGGCAGTGGTTGTTTCTGAAAGGGTTGTCGTCCGCTTGGACACGTGGGTTTCATCCGGGTATTTCAGGCTTCCTCACACATCAAAGACTCCTTCGCACTAATATTCGTGCCAACGAGAGATGTAATATTGAACTTATGTTGCCTTGTGGGATTTTTCCTTCTCTTAATATTTATTATAATTCATTTAAGATCTGAATATTTCAACACTCAAGGTATAATTTTTGGTCATGCCATTGGTCATGTAATTTGGGTTTTAACGGATGCTAATGAACGACAATCTCACTCTCTTTAAAACTTATTATAAATCTGCATTTGTTACATACCACGTAAGGAACTTTTTATATGCATAAAGAATTTTCAGATATCGCCCACAGGTTAAAACCACTACGTGAGGGTAGCAACGTATTTACGTTGTATTATGACACTCTAGATGGGGTCTTTTCATGTTATTATGCAACTTACTTATCTGTCATGCAATTAAAATATATACTTGCTATTTTAATTAAATGATGCATGAAAGATCATTTATATCGTTGAAGTTGTTGTGATGCCTTCATTATTATGACGATGTGTAGAATTTTAATTTAAAATATATTATCCTTTTAATTTATGTATTTCTCAAGTGTGCGTTAACTTGTTAAGTGTATATCGTATAAATAAGATATGTTTCATTTTAAAATGTCTTTTGCAGTATTCATGCATTTAATTTTGATATAATATATCAAAATGTTTTTGTTTTTGTTTTTTTCTTGTCAATGTTTTTAGGATGAGTCTGTAACCCCCCTTCAACTTCTATTTTTAAAAACGATGCTACGTGCCTGTATTGTGTAATTATTTAATGCACGTGATTACAAACAAAAATATACAAATGTTTATTGAATAAGTTATTTTATTACATTAGAAAAGTTTCTATAACTTGACTATTTCAATTCATGTTATGATTTCTCCAAGGTATTTATGGATACGTATTCTTCGGGTTACGTTTTCTCCAGGATACGATTTCTGCTGATACCTCTTTGCTCGCCATCTAGCGTCAATTCAGTGCATGCCTGTTGGTTTTGCATCGGTGATCGTTTATTTATTTTTCCATTCCTCGCATCTAATAAAAATATCACTTCATGTTCTCTGGATATTTCTCCAACCATATTTTTCATATCTATTTACTTAATAAGTGTTGTTACAGTTTACTATAGAAATACTCAAACAATTTTTTAATAAAGACAAATACTTTTTTCAACATTGCTTAACTCATCCACATTGTTAAACGACACCTCGATAGGTTGTTTTAACAAACCACAGACAGTAATATCTTAAATCTTAAGAACATTCAGATATCTTAAATACGAAAATAAATGTTAACAGAATAAACCGCAAAATATTACACAACCATGCATTAATAATAAAAAGGAATACATTTGTATCTTTTTTTCTTTTTTTTTTTAAATTAAAACATTTCTTTTTTATTTCATCTTTAAAAATAAATATAACATTTAACTTAAATACAACATGTACTATATTTAAAGAAATAATATTTTGCATAGTTATAAATGCCCCGTCTCGTAAAAGTTGATATGTATGTGAAAGGGCAGGTTCGTTAAAAATCATTTTCAACAAATAAAAAATAGATTAATTGGTTTACAAAAAAATGTTTGGCTGAGGGGGGTGGGGTGGGTGGGTTCCATACATGTATTTGCCAACATGGACCTATATATACCGAGTAATTTACATAAAAAAATGTCTTAGATTACAATATACTTAAAATTCTCAAGAATTTATATTGTGTGAGTTATTAATTTTATCAATAAAACTATATAAATTGGCTTCAAATTGGCTTCAATTAATCCTTCGAAATAAAGCCCTTTTTTTTTGTTAAGGATTGCGGAAGATGTGACAAAAGAAATTTTGAATATATTTCAATTAAAATGAATGCCAACAATCTTTCACTAAAATTAAGTTTGTAAGTAATCTTATTAAAATGTTCATTATATATCTTTTGCATTCTGATATTTAAATGCAAAATTTTCATTCAATTAAGTGCATTTTCAGATAAGACGCATCAGTTGGAGCTTTCTATTCAATCAAATTTTCACCCAATTTCCTTTTCGAAATAAAAAATGAAAGCCATCTATTGGCTAATGAATTTCAATGAAATCCTTTTCTTTTCTAGAAAGATGAACTCTGCAGAATAGACATAAGTTAATGCAATTTGTATACAAAGAAACTGATGGTGACCGTACAGTAATTGAATTAAAAGTCTTGTCTTAATTGTTTTCATTTGTAATGGGTCCCTGGTTTTACCTCTGACAGATGTGTCAAAAGTGCGTGGCGAGCTGATGTTAAAAAAAAAATTAATTACAATAACTTTGTATATCCCGTATGTAAATTTCAGATTTTTCGTATAAAACTGGAAAGACTGCTGCAAATTTTGTAAGTTTACAACCGAACATCAGACAAAATGGTAAGTGTTGGAATTTTTTTTCTCCAGCGTTTTTCTACCTAATCTTCACTGTGTTGGAGTCTTGACAGAATAAGCTAAAGCTGAAATTCTTTTTTTTGCTATAAACAGAAATGTTTTCAATATTTCTAAGACCGAAGTTGACTCTTCAAAGTAAGCATCATGATTGCTTTGTAAATGAACAACTGTAAACGATCTGTTGAAGGAATGGAAACACTATATATGCCAAATAATAATGAACGGACAAGATTTTACAGTTTTTGTAATTCTTTTAATACATTCAATTGGTTATTTTCAATTCAAGCTCGTCACTCAATTTTAATAATATCATTTACATGTCATAGGCGTCGGAACCGGGTGGGGGGGGGGGAGCCAGGGGGTGGGGCGAACTTTATTTTGCAAATTTATACATACCAACGACCTTTTTTTGCTTGTCAAGATTTTTGATAAGTCTAGCCCCGCCCCCCTCCCCCCAATTTCAATTCGCTTCCGACGCCCCTGCATGTTGTTAAATTCTTTTCGCATTTTAAGTCATTATACTTTAAGAAACTGATATACAATAAAACTAATCTTATGTCAACAACGTTCAATAAAATATTAATCTATTAATCTATTTAATAATACGGATAATATTCAGGAGGTCGAGGGTTGAAGAGTAATGTTGTTCTAATTGTTGTTGTAACACTGGCTGTTTTGTTTTGTTTTGTTTTTACAGATATGAAGAGATATCCTGTATCGTCCACGTTTCTAATAATGCTCATAGTAGCTGAATGATTTATTATGTAGACATTAAATAAACCAAGTTTTGCATTATTTTTTTCCAGGGGAAGAGCGCCAGATTTTCCATCTTCGTTGTCTCCTTGTGTCTATGTTTGGTGTACACATCAGGGTACATTTTCGCCGGACGGCCAAAACAATCGCAGGGACGCCAACAACAACAATATCAGGGACGCCAACAACAACAACAACAACGACAACAACCACAGGGAGGACGCCAACAAGGACAAACCATGCCCTTGTGTGTAATGGACTGTCTGGCCGAGTGGTTCCCTTGTGAGTACGAATGCAGGGTGGACTGGGCCCACAATCGCCGTCAACTCAGAAGCTGTACCAAAGAATGCGAGCAAGAGAGGGCGTCTTGCATGTCCGGTTCTTCTGATCCCGCGTGTAACAACAATAAAGCCAACAACCAGCTTCATGTACAGTTCAAGACCTTGTAGAATTTGTTCTCTCTGATTGAACATAGGGCAAAAATGTATTTAATTTTTGTTCTTGCGGACAAATATTTTGTTATATTTGTATTGTTGTTCATATGAACTCGTTTTTTTATTTTGCATTACGAATTTGTTTGAAATACAAACTTTAGAAAACTGAATTTATATCTTAAATTTGTTTTATTTTTGGGGTTCATAAACGTACAAACAAATTTCCTGCAGTTTTTGTAACAAATTACTGTGACAACGAATTAACAATGTGGGTGTGTGCTTTGTCTACTAATGGTTGACCACAGACAGAAACCATGACAGTTATACGCTAATTAATAAAAATTGCAAACTCCAGTCTTTGACTGTTAAATCACCGAACTCGACGTCAACTGTGTATAAAAAATCATGCCTTCTCGGGTTTTCAGTTTAAAATAATATTTTAGATAAGGTAGACTACATTGTATATAATATAAATTCATAAACACAAGAGTTTTCTTCATGTTTGGTTAGATTACTCATATAGCACCTGGTTTTGTTTTTTTTTTAAGAAGCAGGTCTAAAATGCTCTATGAATAATTCGTAGCCTTAAGTTGGTTTTCAAAAATGAAATATGAAGTATTAGCAAAACGCACGAAATGTGCATTTGGTGTCAAGACCTCTAGAAGATTATTTTAGATAGATGCAAATGCTTGCAGAATGATTCAGTGTATGAAGCTCGTTAAAGCAATACAGAAATAACTTTAGTATCATTTATCAATGGAATCGATGGTTTTTCACAATTTCGAAAGTTCAAAATTCTTTTCACCCATTAATATTGGCTTTGTCTTAAAAGGTGTGCGTTTTAAAATCAAAAATTAATGTAGAACTGTCAATATGCAGACCATACACGGTAGTGATACCATTATAATCAAACTTAATAAATTTGTTTCTGTAGCCAATTTATAATGTTACTATATCCGTACAAAGAAGAGTTTGATAGTGTAAATAATAGAAAATTAACGAATGGATATGATATAATAGTTACAACAACCTATTGCGATTTTAAAAAAGTTCTAATAAGTTTGAGGATGATTCTTATTACAAATCTACAAAGTCTGAAATTTTGATACAATTTTGAATGCACAAAGATTGCACCAAAGAGCTTCTTGAAGTAAATATACAATGTTTCAGAAAAAGAGAGAAAAATATTTGGAATATATGGAATGTATATTTTGGGAGTTAAATAAAAACTTCATTGAATTACATGTATATCAGGATGTTTGACGATTCATAATGGAAGCTTTTGAGATGCGAGACCGACTGGGCCTCTTATAGATTCTATAACGTTTACATTAAATACAAATATCTAAGCATATCCTTCTTCATTTAAACAACTAAAATGAATGCAGATATATATATTTGCATAAAGTTCACGAACGTCTTCTTAAATTATTCAAACAACAAGACAATTAATGTTGCAAAAAGATTAATAACTTTACCAGTTTATTCAGCATTATTTTCTACCAACAAAAGTTAGATGAACAGAATTTGAAAAAAGAAGATAATAAAAGTCTCGCCACAACCGTGCCTTTTCTACTGCTTTTTCTCTTCAAACAATTTTTCCAATAGAGTTTATTGGCGCGAAGACCATAGAAGAGTTCGCCCCTCCCCTGGGTTGGAAGGTCATCATCCCCCTCCCCCCCCACAATCAATCCCCATTTATTTTTTTCATATGCTTTAAATCAATAATTTCTGTGCGTATATGGGATATTTCCCCTTTTTTCGACTGCCTTCGTCACAGTTCAAAACACAATTTTATCAAACTATTAAAATTAATGTGATCCAAACACTTTTCATAGGTGTCATTGCGCCATTGCTAATAGTATTTTAGGAAAAAGAATTGCGAGTGAAGAGTTCGATTTTGTTTTAAATGTTTTTCACCGTTTGTTTTCATGAACAAATACTTGTTCTACTAATGACTCTAACTAAACCCACCCCTCCCACCCGTAAATCCGTAAAGCTTGTGCGTGAAATTATAAAAAAAGAAATTGCTGTTGCGATGTCCTAGCTACATTATGTATTAGTCTTCATACCTTCTGAAAATTCTCATTATTCTTATTACAATGATGGACAGGAAGCAGGCACATAGCATCGTTTTTGAAAAGCGGGGGGGGGGGGGGGGGGGGGGGTGAGGGGCAGACTCATCCAAAAAATATTGATAAACTTATAAACTTCAATTTCACTATCCATTATTCATCATTTTTTTTTATCTTTACCTTTATTTTTTACATGGTGAAAAATAAAGGTAAAAATACCCTCTCCACCGCCCCCTTTTTTATTACACAAAAATTCACACACTGTATTACAGTCACATTGTAACAGATAAACTAGAATACTTATAATGCATGTACTCTCTCTCTCTCTCTCTCTCTCTCTCTCTCTCTCTCTCTCTGCACTTTCAAAAGATGTGGGTTGCAATCACTATTGACACATTATTTATTAAATCAAATATAGCTCAACATTTTAGGGAATAAGCTCTTACTTTCCTCAATATATGAAGATGTGAATTATCGCCCTCCCCATTGAAAAACCATGCCTCAATCATGCGATTTTCTTTTGTTGTTTTGTTACATGTATTTTTATATACATGTATTAAACTGTTATTTAGCTCTTCTAAATAGTTATATTTCTGACATGAAGGGCATGGTTAATTTGAAATACCTATTTATTATTAGGGAGTGAAATTTATCAACCGAGTAAGGTAGATTTCTGATCCGTTCATTCATTCACTGACTGACGCCATTTCTCTTTCTTATTGCGCATGCGCAATACAGTCGATGGTGCGATGAAATAATAACGATAGCGCAATAAAGACCTAACGATGACCCGATAGAGCATCGCGTTTTTGCTATCGCACCATCGCGTCATCGCTAACGCACCATCGCGTTATCGCTATCGTACCATCGCATCATCGCGCTATGATCGCTTCGTCATCGCATCATCGCACTATGGACGCAAATCTAGATGGTGCGATGATGCTATAGTGAACTAGATGGCCCTATCCGGATTTCATAGTTTCGAAAATGGAAAATAGTAACGCTTGTTAACGGTAATGCTTGTTAACAAAAAGTCATTTATTTTATTGTTTTTTTTCACCATTATTGCTTACTTTAGTTTGAAAATCGCCAAACATAAAGCTATACATCTGGGAAACTTATTTTTTATTACAACGTGACCAGTGTAATGGAGTAGCAATTCTGATAATGACTACTTACCGTCTTAAAGCACAAAATATCGAGACCATAATTCTAGTACAGATAAAAGGTGTATCTATAGCATGCACAACATTCTTCTTTTAAGAGGTTTCAATTCTATTTTTCGAGATTTTACAGGTAATAATGTTTGGCATTTTTCTTTTCATACCAGTATATTTTTTTTTGTAAAATCAAAAATACCCTATTAATGCTTGAATATTGCAAAGTTTTCCAAAAAATGATGTTTTCCAAAAAAATTAATATGCTAATATGATACAAGCATACACCAAGAAGAATTTCTCGCCAGTGCATTGCTATGTCATTTATCGTATATAATTTAATGTGTTGTTAAATGACGTAACAATGCACTGGCGAGAAATGGTTCTTGGTGAAAATTGGTCTTATGCCAGTAGATTTTTTGTTTAAGGAAATATGGGACACCTCTATGTTGTGACGTACTATTTATCGGAATAAACAATAAAATCAAGTGTAAATTTATAAATAGTTTACCGAAATTGTAACCGAACCTCGTAGCGCAGTGGGTAGAGGAATCACTACGAACCTGTAAGTCATGAGTTTGAATCCTGCTGGGAATGTTGAAATTTTTACCTTTCCAAATATTTTAAAAACGTATTTTATGGTTAAATATTGTAAAATTTAAAAATTCTAAATTGGTGAAAGTATTTCAGTTATAATGTGCTTTAATCCACCTTAATATCGACAGATATTCCATACCACCTTAATGTCAAGATCTACTAAATGAAGGTGCCTACAGGTTCATGGAATTCAAGAAATATGTTCTTTTAATGATGCTTCATAACAATAGCTTTGTTTGATAGGGTGTATCGGGGCATAAATTTCCCGTACACACAATTGAAAATCATGTTTTAAACTATCATTTACTTTGAAATATGAAGGAAATCTTGGAGTTTTGCCCATTTTTTAACTACTTAAATATATCTAGAATGCATACATTCTCTTAAAAAACGGCATTAAATAAGATATTGACCTCCTCTTTAAAATGATGTCAAATTGAATATAGGATTACCATTTCCATGATTTGATATCGAATGTCAATAAATTGTTTTTTTTTCTACATTTAATGCCGTTAAGAACGGGAAAAAAGATTCACAAATTCAACTATGGAGTCAAAAGGGTTCTAGCACCAAAAAGACACTCTAATATCATTTACTAGATCTTGACCTTAATATAATCCATAAAGTAGAAAGTCCATAATTATCTGATACATGTACATCTGCAGGCATATTTACGAAAAATTCCTAAGATTTTTCTTAAGAAATTTATTAGGACAATCTTAGAAAAATATTAAGTCCATTCTATTGGTAATTCAAACTTCAGACGTGAAAATCAAAGCTGTGTTGGGAATATTCTAAACTAATTATAAGATGTCTCGAATCATAATCACAGAGAGATATAAAAAACGCTAAGAGGCACATAAGAGGATTCAAGTAGCTGTTATTTGTGGAAAACGGTAGGACATGTTTAAATCAGAATAATAAAAATTCATGCACGTGTGTAAAAGAAGACAAAGAAAATGTGATTTTTAACTTGATCAAATAAATATTAATTAAATGGTATTAATATAAACCAATCTTTGTTGTGTAAGATAAAAACCAAATAAAGCTTGTCTGTCGATGAAGATGACGGTTTTGGTTAAAGAATACTTTGTCAAAAGTAAAGGCCGACGAAAAATAATCCAATGTGTTAGTTTAACATTTAGAAAGAGGGATTAAGCAAAAGCAAGTTGTCTCTCTTCCCTACGTTCAAAAATGATAGAATGACTGTGTTACAGTTATGAGTTAAGGTCCTCCACACACCTGGAAAAAGTTCTGCATACAAGCCCATTCTTCCAAATTACTTAAAGATATGGATTTTTTTTGCATGTGTTCGACTTGAAAATGATCCCAAAAATAATTCAATTTTGGGGTAAAAAATCAATTTTTTTTAAATTTTACCACTCTTCATGAAAATAAAAGTCCCTGCTGAATTCGAACTCGGAACCTGCGGGTTGGTAGTCGGAAGCAAAACTCACTACCCCACAGAGAGACGCATCATTCTAGCGATATAAACTGTTTCACAATGTGTTGAAATCGCCATGTTGTGACGTACTGTCATGAGAAATAGAAGTCATGGGGTGTCGAGGATCCTTAAAAAACAATTTAAAGTTTGTTTTTTTATTGATAATGCCTGAAAAGTTGACTAAATGACAATTCTAGAAGAGAACATTCGCTGCATTCGTGTGGATTGTGAAAATGTCATCGGAGTAAGGTCTTCTAAATAAACACATTTCATTGTTATCTTTTAAAAAAGTATTTAAGCAGTAAAACCTTAATTAGGTCCCATTACAACGTTTAGAACAACATCTTAGTGACCGATGCATAAAACATTAATTACTAAAAACTTCTACCATTATTTCTAGAATTTCTCAATATTAGACCAATTTAAGCAATCATGGTATAGCGAGGTACAAAATTCTCCAAAAGGTTTAAATTATAGGATTTTTAAAAAATCATTGGATTTTGAAAAGTATTTATTGATTTTGCCAATAAAATTATGCAAGAAATATTGTAATTTTAGAACGGGTAATGCTAAATTACCTATTGAAACAGGTAGATGGCTTAATATTCCTAGAGAAAACAGAATTTGTAAATTATGTGCCTGCAATGAAATTGGTGATGAATTTCACTATCTTTTTAAATGTACTGATGTATATATATCCAATTCAAGGGTTATATGTTTACCAAAATATTTCATAACAAATCCAAATGTTGTTGAATTTGAAACACTGTTTAATGTCACAAACAAAAACCAACTTATCAATATTTGTAAACTATTAGTTACTATATTTGAGAGAGTTAGCTCTCTTGGTTAAACTATATCTGTTATCCCTTCATCATGCCTGTACCAATGATTTTCATCTATTATATTGTAATTTGTACATACTGTGCATATGCATTTTCTCTTCACTGTTTATTCAGTTATGAGAATAAAGTTCATTGTCATTGTCATGAATTTCTAGTTGATTATTTGATGATTACTTATTATTATGAATATCTTGAATTTTTTAAAATACTAAAACTTAATGAATATTTCATATTTTAAAACTAAAAATTCTTATTCGGTTGCAAATGCATCGGATTCGGCGTCCTAAATTCCTTATTTCCTCGGTATGCGCATGTCATTTAGAATTCGTCGATAATAGACGGAGACAGACGAACAACATAATTTTGCATAGAATGTTGTCTCCGGGTGTACTGTTTTTACTAGGCTCCTTGGATCAAGATCATGGTATTTCTATTGCTAATTAATAATACTTTACCTTTGCTTCCATATTATCATCATTATCGGCGTATACATTGTATATATTTTATATATTCAATTTATTAAATGGCCACGACAAGCACCCCAAAAACGTATTATGACTTGTTTTTATTGTACCGTATTTACAGACATCTTTAACCTTAAAAGGAGTAAACCTGATCAAGTTTGTATCGGTTCTTGTTCAAGTCAAGTGTGTCACGAAATAATTTGTAATTATCCTAGACAATATCACCATATTCTCTACAAATGGGCAGGCAGTTTTTGGATGCTTGATTTTACTTATGGGTCTACAGTAGGGGGTCTGTCATGTATTTTTTGTACATGTGTTGCATACTATTTCTAGTCCTTTGGCCCCCTATCTTGTGTTTTGTGTAGATATTTATTTTCCATATGTGTGTATAATAGGGGGCCATGGTTGCATTCAGCACCACATGTTTTATTACTATGTAAAGTGTTAAAGAATTCCCCTGTTTTGTATATATATTTTCGTCATTTACTAAATAAATGACAATTTTCATTTTTACACATGTGTTCTGTTTTATGCCTGCTTAAGTAAAAAAAAAAACAAGCTCCTTGGCTAGGTCTACACAAAGCTAAGGAACATAAATGATATTTAAAATGATACGCCAAAGGGAGCATTAAAACATAAGAGTAAGTTATAGCATTACATTGAATCAATTGCTTGCCTCATCATTAATACCTTGTATAAGTATATTCAAGGTTGCTTCAAAATGAAAGTTTGAAATTTGATGATGGAACCTCGAGTTCGGACTTTTAGATGTTAATTGTATCATAAAACTTTATATGAGGAAAAAGATGTTTATTTTCCATGGAAAAACACGTTCATGTGAATGAAAATAAAGTGACCCTTTTTTTCCTTTTTTCATTTTTTATTTTTCCAGGTGACAATCAGCATGTTATCAATAATCATAACAAAACCATATGATAAATGTTTTACATTCCTGACCAAAATGTTTCTAAAAACACCAATCTCTGTAATTTTATGTACACAACTATACATGGATTTTGGATTTATACAAGAGATAACAATTAAACGTCGATCAACATTATCGAAGAAAAGGAAACATGGCTTCTAGGTCCACCTCGCCTGCGAGTTTGAGTTCATGGATTGGGAATTGGAAATCGTGTTTTTGTAGTAAAGGTTCTTCAAATGCTGTAAATAAATATCAACTCTATGAATAGAAACGTACCTCATCAATAAATTCACAAAGGTCCTGAATATTCGCAGCTGTTTAAACAGTTTCCCCCCGTTTATTATGTATTTTCTTCTTCTAAAGCAATTGTTTTTTTAAACATGTATCAATGGTTCATTTTTCAAATTTCATATTCTTAAACTTTCATCAATACTGCGTCTTTTTTCTTTTGAGACCAAACGTATGTTGCCTTTTCAAAAAGTATTGTGTTTTTTATTATGACATTTAATGTTTGTTAAACAAAAAACAAATGTTTTCCGTGTCATCGCGAGTCGTTTGTATGTTGAGGGGCTTGTAATTGACCTGACAGATAAAAGGGTTGTGTCATTAATAAAATTAACATCTTCTGCTTGACCAGTTTTTTGCCTTTAAGTGGTCCTATATATTTTTAGTGATTCACTTAAAAAAAAAACAAACTTCTATATGGATGTGTTGCGTAAAATCCCACGCTTTCTACTTAGCACAATTTAACCTACTTATTTTTTTTTAAAAATAAACAAAAAAACATAAAAAGATATTGTGAAAATAGACGAACTGATGAAATAAGAAATGATAAATTATTTTTTGAACAGAGGGTTGTGAGTTGAATCAATTTATAAATTTTTTTATTATGTGAAAATATTACATAATAAGGACTGAGCAGCAGGTACTCTGCCAATTTGAGCCCTCTCCTAAAACATTCGATTTGACAAAAAGTGATGGTACAATGTGACAAAAACTGATAAGTAAAAAAAAAAACAAAAGAAAAAATAAATGGATTTAAAAGTTGAGTTGAATTTGGCTGCTAAATAAAGAAGGAGTGAGTTACACGTACTTGTTAATGTATATATGTGCATTGTGCAAAATATATTGTATAATTACACGCAGTGCTAGTATTGCTATTATAATACCGGTGCCATTGCCAAATGATCAGCTCTTTATATTTAGTTGCATACTAAGTGAACACTTCTCACGTCAGACATTAAAACGTAAATCGATATATGTAAAAAATATTGAAGACTTCAAACATTAACTCTGATTTGTTTGTTATTCTGTGCAAACTGTGCAAATGCTAAATACGAGTAGTGAAAAACAACAACGTTACAGTTATTTTAAAGAAAAGGTGTTAATAAAAGAACAAAGACATCTACCCATCACATGCATCACAATTCCATCAGCTCTAGAAGCCAGCCCAACCCGCCGTGTTCTCCCATCCACCAAGGTTCTGATTGGTTTAGTTCTATGTTATATTCAGGCTCCTCTACGCCCGTTTCTTTTTCTTCTTTCTTAGCTTTCCTTTTGCGTTGGAGGCTTTGCTTTTTAGTAGCCCTAGTCTTGTATTGGCGCTTAGCCTCTTTTTTACCACCACCGCCACCATTTTGTTTAGTTGATTTTACTTCCGTACCTCCTTCGTCAGCACATTCTAATACACAGGCTTGCTGGGTCGTCTTACAACCTCGAACACAGTCAAAAAGCAGTTGTCTGTTTTTGGATATAGGAAATTTGCAGTCATTTGAACACTGAAAGTTTCTCGAGTCACACTTGTTCAAACAAATGTCTCCCTTGGATGCAGGTTTTTTGCTTGGCGCTGACGACACTATACAGAGAATGGTGGTCACAAAGATGCTTGTTGGCGAGATTAGCTGCATTGTGATCTAAAGAACACCTGCAACACAGAGAGACTGTCCAGTTACCACACTTATTCCTATATTTTAACCAAATTCTTCCCTCCTGCAACCAATACTAATTTAACATTAATTTGCTTGGGTATTTATACTTACTGAATAATATATGCATAGTTTGAGGCTTAATAAAAAAGGACACATGGAGACCACTTTTAAATTAATGGACCTAAATATGTTTGATTTATCTGCTATATTTACACAGTTATCACATGCTTTTGGCTGTTTCTTACAACGTTAAGTTTAAGGTTCAAATCATCGCTCATTAATTATCTCTAAACAGTCCTTCATGGCAGAAAGTGTAATCATGACTCTTAATTTTGTGGCAGTAATTAACATGCAGATAAAATTTGTAATTCTGTATAGTTTGTAACACATTTTTATTTTACTTTTAGTTTTATCTTAAATATTTGAAGAAAATTCTTCGTCTGATGACCAGAACAATACACACTTAATAAATGTCATAATAAAGTAAAATACACTAGAATATAAACATGAGATGATTTATAAAAAAAACCATGTATAATTCTTAGCAATTTTACGTTTAAAGCTTTATTATAACCTCATAAATACATGTGTATATTGCATCAAAAGATTGATTTTGGATGAGGCATGATCTGTCTTCGTTTGGAAGTGTATTTTACGGCTTGTTTATTAAGAAATTCTAACTGTAAAATATGTATCAAAATGTACTTGATTAGCATTCCAGAAATAGAATTTCTCTCTTTTGAAGAAGTCTTAAAAGTTTTAAGGACGGCTCTAATGAGACATAATACAGGTTGACCAGATGACCTTTACTCATTTAATGAATACTTTTCTATTTTAAAAGTATTAAAACATTATGTTACAAAAATGTATTTCTATTTTCAACGGTTAATTTTTATAGTTTTGCACTTTTGTAAAAGGTAATTAGTGGGTTTTTTAAGGATTATTGTTTCTATCTTTATGACTTTTAAATTGTGTCTTTCTGACATAGTTTAATACATCATGAAAACGAACACTCTTATTTTACCTGACACTGTTTATTATTAATATTAATTTTTTAGATAAGGTCTAAAATATTTTTTTTATCCCAATGTGAATTTTATATTACTTCAATTAAAAAAATCTGCTTTTAAATATGACACAAACAAACATTCTTAGGATTCATGCACAAAAAGTATGATAAAGTAAAAATAAAAATTCCCACCTACCCAACCTAATTTTTTCATCAGTGTTACCCTAAACACACAATTTTTTTCATAGGCCTAATCTGATCAATTTATTGCATGCAGTGCGCAAACATACTTTGTAAATAGAGGGTTCGATGGTCTTTTACCATTATTGAACTATATTTATCATTTTTAGATGAACATATATATATATATATATATATATATATATATATATATATATATATATATATATATATATATATATATACCATTGTAAACTAAAATAGTTGAGAGTTATAGTTACATACAAATATTTAAATACCAAATAATTTAAAGAATGTCTGATTGGTAACTTGCTGAGCATCTAGCCTACTTAAAACATATTGACATGCGTCCAAAAATTTGAGCATAATTTGTTCACCCTAAAAGTTACATAAATTATAATTATCATAAGATTTATAACTTACCTGAATTATTTCCAAATCAGTTCAATGAAATATTAAGACTGCAATTTTGTATAAAATTCTGAATTTACATAACAGCTTTAACCTTTATAATTATATGCTTAATGATGGAGCTCCGGGAACAGACTGAAATCACAGCACGCGAGGGGTCCGTTTAAAGGCTAATTGTCTCATGATTAATATAATTACTAATTACACAGGATTCAGCTCCTAACATAACTTTTAAGATAACTTTGATGTTAAGGAATGTATTATATCTTGATAAACTGTAATGGGCTTCTTACAGGTGAATTTGTATCTTGACGAAATATTTTTTAACAAACAAGACATTTTTTGGCAAAACATTTCCTTTTCAAAACAACACGTATCTTAAATAGGGAGCTATTAATAATTGTGATGTATGATATAAGCAGATAAAACACACAAGGACGAACTCAATTTCTCTTGAATTCGTTTTCGTTTTGACCTTTGACATGTGCATGGTTAGCAAAATGAATCAGATAATATAATTTGAAATTTTGATGAAAAGAATAACAAAATTGTCAACAAAATATTCATCGTTCTAATGAACAAACCTCAATCTCATTAACAGTTCAAAAAATGTAAGTTGTTTTTAATTTGTGCCTAATAAAAGATGTTTTATGTCTCAGACACACGATCAAGTCAAAAATTTTCAAAATTCCTACTTTCATAATATGACTCTTCTTAATTTTTAATTAAAAAAAAGAGATTTTTTGGACACTGATTATTTAGAGATATGTGTCATTTTTCTTCTTTGTGTTTATAGTTTCCACACAATATTTTTGTACTATTGTTCGTTTCACGCATTGTTATTTGCATCGTTAACGAAAATATTTTCTTAAATTCTCAGAGGCCATACGATAACTGTATATAAAAAAAAGGAAAAATGTATAATGTATAAAGATTATATAAAATACACTTTCAAAATTCAGTTATTAAAAGAATTGTATAATCATAAATTAACAATTTAGTTACAAACTCAATTCATTATGTGCACAAATTATTTCGAAAAAATCCTTTAAGTACTAGTATCATAACAAAGGCATAGATAGTGGTGAGTAGTTTAGTGTAGTAAACTGAGGATATAGTGTAGTATTGTAGATGTTCAATAAAGTTTTATGTACTTGCATACGTGTAGTATAGTAATGCCTAGTAATGTTAGTGAAATGTAATGTAAGGTAATGTTAGTTTAATTAGTGTAATGGAAGTGTAAAATAATGTTGGTGAAATGCAATGTAAATGAAATGTAATGTTAGCGTAATGTTAATTAATGTAATGGAAGTGTAGAGTAATATTAGTGTAGTGAAATATAAGTGTAGAGTAATGTAAATGTATGTAATATAATTGTAGTGTAATGTTAATTTAGTTTAATGTAAGTGTAGAGAAATGTTTGTGTATGCAATGTAAGTGAAGAGTAATGTAAGTGTATGTAATGTAAGTGTCGAGTAATGTAAGTGTTATGTAATGTAAGTGTAGAGATATGCAAGTGTTATTTAATGTGAGTGTAGAGTAATGTAAGTGTAATCTCATGTAAGTGTAATGTAAGTGTTATGTGATGTTATAATGCAGAGTAATGTAAGTGTTATGTAATGTAAGTGTAGAGTAATGTAAGTGTTATGTAATTTAAGCGTAGAGTAATGTAAGTGTTATGTAATGTAAGTGTTATGTAATGTAAGCGTAGTGAAGAGAAGTGAAGCTAATTAAATCGACACAGTTCACATGCTTACTATTGTACAAATTTTTATTTACCTCTATCAAATACTATGTAGAAGACACAAGTTAAACATATAAAAACAGATTGAATTAGTTAGCAACGAAAAATAAATTACGTAAAAATATTAGATATGAATTTTTTGGTCTTAAACTATGATTTAGTTAAGAAAAATCTAAAATATGCTACCTTTAAAAATATTATGCAGATTATTTTTAACTAAAAATGGTTACGACCAATATTAAACTCTTTTTAAAATGATGAACAAAACATATTTTGTACATAAAGAATTAACACTGAAATGATCACTGTGGCAAATGAATGCATAGAAAAGTTTGTTAAGAATCACATTTCAAATTTTATGGTTAATTTTTAATGAAACATACATGCAATGACAGAAAAACCCAAACAATAGGAACAAATTGTACCGGATGTATTACGTACATTTATACTTAGAAAATCTGGCACGATTCCAGTTTATTTGTAACGCACGGAAATGTAAGCCTTCTAACAAATTATTGAAACAAATTGCTTTCAGCAAATGAATGGGATCGTGCTTTTAGTAACACAATGACTAATTTCTTATCATTACAATACAAAGCTGCATTTTTTAAATATGAAATTTTCATTGGAAAATATCCGTATTAAGATGTCTTTAAATATCATAAAAATCAAGTTGACCATCGACATGTGGGTATATCAAAAAGATATCCCAACATATATAATTGGCACTCGAGAATGCCTTTGTTCTAATGATAAAGTTTGGATATAAAGAAGATTATTCTTTCATATATATATATATATATATATATATATATATATATATATATATATATATATATATATATATATATATATATATATATAGGCAAACTGTGGATATTTATAATCAGATGTTTCATGTCTTATTAACGAGAAGACCTTTGTTCTAGAAGTAATTAGCGATAAAGTTTTTAAACTTAATGAGTTATTCTCTGACGTCATACAAACATGCACTTGACCTATCTGTCATACTGGGCAGCAATCAGTGTAATTTTTAAAAAGAACATGTACACTTTACGCAATCAGAGCATTCTGCAAGAATAAAAAAATCTAAATGTGATCCATGCCATGATGTTAATTATTGATTTTTTTATAAGTATTTTATTTTCTGGAGAAATTGCTAGAAATATCATTGATGCATGATGTTGGCTTGTCACTAGATTTAATGTGTTAATTTATTTGTTTCTTGAACTAATATTTGCATGCGATATGCCATCTAGAGACTTCAATTAGACAAAGCAAAAACGTTTAAGTTTTAACTTTTTGCATTGTCCGAACTGCTGTAAAAAAAGAATCAGGCATCAACATAGACAACATAGAGGGAAACGAAGTTCCATCTTTTCATTTCTAAATTTGCGTCAAACTTCTTTCTAAATTGTATCCCCTTTACATTCATATTGTTGTATTACGTGCGCAACAGGGGGGTGGGGCGCATAGTGACGCTCCTGGTCGTGAAAATCTACATTGGCGTATTCCTTGTCAAATAACAACAGAAATCGCACACAATCTACTATTCATTCATTTCAGCACACTTATGATGAACATTTTTCTATATCTTTATATAGAGCTCTTCTTTTAAAGGAGATCGTTATACCCTGAAAATGGCAACCACCACCCAGCCATTTTTGAATTCTTCCACCAAAAGCTATGCAAGTAAATCAACACAAAATGTTCTTATGTTGAACGTTTTCTAAATAGAAACGATTTCTCTTGCTATTTTTCACATCCCAATCTCTTTTTGTGTTTTTTTAATTAACAACATATGTAAAAAAAAAATGTCAAGAAATACACGTCGGGTAAATTACATCCAATAACATTGGTTTTTTTTTGTTTGTTTGTTGGTTTTTGATTTTTTTTTTTTTTTTTTGTTTTTGTTTTTTTTTTTTTTTTTGTTTTACGATGTAATTTATGTAAATTTGTGAAAGTACTGGAAGTTGGTATATCATATTCTTATTCTTCTACATTGCGGGCTACATGTATTATTTTTGTTACATTGATATTTAGACATATTTCAAAACTCAAAGCATCAGTACACGTCAGAACACTTTTATTGTTCTAATACAGTGTATATAAAAATGTAAGTAAAGGGCTGGAGTAAATTTTTCTCCTCTAATAGTGGAAAAGTTAGTGGAGAATGACAAAACAACAAGTATATTAACGGAATAAGTACAAAGTTAACAACTTAAAAAATCTAACTAAAAATGCGAGAGATGACTTATCTTCATCGTATCTTGTTGTATATAAACACAAAAATTCGAATTCTGATTATGGCAAAGTTGTGTAAATTTATATGAAAAAACCTCTTTGATGAAAAAAAATTTATTAAGATCTTAATTCACGTTAATTTATGAAATCAGTCGAATATTTTATCGTTCCTTACCGATTCCGTTCAAAATATATGAGTTAAAAGTTAATGCCAAATATTAATCAAAAGTTTCGCAGACAAAACAAAAGACACATAGAAGCAGTAGCATGACAAACACAACTTGTCCCCGATTAGTCCGACTACTGACTATATAAGAGGAGTATAAATGTATCGCCACTGAAATATTTTTTGTAACTTTTGTGAGTAAAGAAAGGGAGACTGCAAAGGTCTGCCTCGTCAACACCAGTTATCTATGCCTTATGACCCTGCGTTATATATAAAGCACTAAAAAAACCAACAACACTCGTTATCTATAGTGTCGGATCAAAAGATACATGGTTATAAGATGAGATATAAAAAAGCACTAAAAATAACCAACGACACGAACAATAAAGAAAAATTAAAAAAAAAAAAAAATTTATTTTTCTTTATTGTTCGTGTCGTTGGTTATTTTTAGTGCTTTTATATATATATATATATATATATATATATATATATATATATATATATATATATATATATATATATATATATTTATTTATATATTTATTTATTTATTTATTTATTTGTGAGGCAAAGGTGTTTTAAAAACATAAAACATCCAATGAGAATATTAAAGTATGTGTGAAGCATTTTTGTTTGATAAATTGTAGTATAGTGTATGTTTATTTCTGCTTGACTGTTATAAACATGTATTGAACAACTACAGCACTTTATACAGCACTTGGGCACCTTCCAACAAAATTTCATCACCGTCTACTTTCTTAAAGTAGGGGCAAGACGAAGATTCCACTTTTTGCCATCTGCCAGCTTTTTCAAGCTCATCGCAAAGTGGATAGAAATCTTTGTATTCTTCAAGATTTTTAAAACTTTCCATTCGAGTCACAATACAAATAAATCCGCCTGGAAAAGAAAGAGACGGTATAACAATTATTTGCAAATGAAGTATTCACATGTTAAAATGATTTGAGATATAAATATAAGAATAGATGTAGTACTTGGTATTTCCGAAAAATGAACTATTATTATTAATAGAATACTTTTAATCAGTATACAAGTCTCCTCGATTAAAAGGAAGCATATTCAGTTCAGGATGCATATTCAATTTACTAATTAATGTGTCATTAGCAATGAAAAAGCAAATACATTCGAAAATATCATACCTGTCCTGAATCACCTTTATCTACTAGATATCACGTACCTGGCTTGGTTAATCGTATCATCTCATACAGAGCCTCGCTTTTAATGTGGTTTACTATATGACTTCCGACAGCTGTGACGAGGTCGTATGATGCTGCAAACCAAGTACAATGAATTAGTCTTCTCACACACACAAACAAATTAATACACCAAGCAATGTGTTAGAAATCAATATAGAAATGGTCTCAACTTAGTTACTTTCTGTGCACATTTCAATTCCTAACTTAAACTTAGAAATTATTACAAAAAGAAACTGAATTTTACGTAAATTATATTTGTCAAAGCCGATCCTAAGTAAAATCCATGTGTACGGACATTTTTAAATTGAAGTCAATTAAAGACAAAACACAACACAGTATACAAACTACAACATGATATAGACTAGCGCTATTCTTGCCATCTTTTGTAAACGATTTTGAACCGTTATAAGTTTGTGGCGATACATTTGTTTTCGAATCATTGATTTATTTTTAAATACGCCGCGTTCAACCTTCATCGAAATACCTGCTGGAAGGCTCAACTGTTCTTTGCCAATGGCTTTGCAGATGTAGTTTCTATACAACCCTTTCTTTTTGGCTATTGCCAACATTCCGTCGGACGGGTCTAAAGCGTCAAAGGTTTGAAATCCAAATCTACGCATCTACAATATCAAAATTATATAAAAATGTATATTGCTGCACTATAATTATATAAGTACTACGAATCACCCCACATTTTGAGTTTCTTGGAAGTTTTGTGTATCGCTATGCAATGTACGAACCGTCTACAGAGAAAACTATCCAACAGCCATCATAAGCAATATAAAAGTTATGTGCATACAAAATTTAAACAGGAAAATTGATACATTAACAAAGTAAATTGTGATTTAATTATTGTATACTTTATCATCTATGGACGAATATAGCATATTGAAAACATTGTTCAATAAGTCTTATCTTTGTTGCTGCATTAACAATCGACGAAACACTGCAAACTAATTACTGTAAAAGTGGGGAAATTTACACTAGTTACGTGGTATGCTTTAAACCGCGTAAAAAACCCCCGCGCGTATGGTAAAAAAACTCAAAAAATTAATGTGGTGAATCACGCATCCGCGTATTTAATACCCTCGCGCATTGTTTGAGTATAAAAAACGCGTGCTTAACCACCAGCGTAAAGAACCACTTTTACAGTATGATAAATCGGCTTTCAAAGCACTGTAAATGTATTTTACAACATTTATGAAATGTTGACAAAATATACATAGCTGCATTGTCAATCCTCTTCAGTTTGGGCATTTCAAATATTGTGTGTACACACAATAACCACAGCCTTATAAACGTGCGTTTGTATTGACTATTTTTTGTTTCATTGTTTTTGTTAATTTAAAGCAATGATATGACAGTGCTATGGGTATAATAGTCGGCATCTGTATATGGAACGGAATGTTAAAAAAAATAATAATTACACCACGAATTCATGTACACAAATACAGGTGTATTGAAGCTAAATATATAATGTTATCAGATTACTCACAGGTGATAAATATGCATAGCTATTGTCTCGTTGTTTGGTTGATTTCGTGTATTGAAATTCAGTCATCGAATTTGATTGATCTACCTAAACGTTTTGATTAACTTTAAATTATTTGTATATATTTATCGTTTGTTTACATTTTTTTGAAAAAAAGGATGTTAAAAGTTGGTAGTATTCTTTTATCAAATATTTATATTGACAAGACATATAATTTGAGAGTCATCCATGGTCAAATACAATTAATGACTGATATTTTAAAGATAAAATTGTCATTTATAAAGGTTTTTGCACGTTTTTTCTTATAATATGTGTACATACAATGGATAAGGGTGTAACTAACATAAAAATAGTCAAAAACATATACAAAATTAGTTATATTCAGATTTTCGTTAATGTATCATTTCTGTCGGACTGTTATTGCCCTTTTAGCTACTATCTCAAACTATTCGGAAGATACCTGCAATACACGAAAGTGGTGGTGTCATAAAGTACCTGTTAAAGTCGTTATGTCAAAGATAGCGTAAGTGACATAATCCTATCATATTTCTGTTGATACCAAACAAGTAATTATATTTACACCTACCGAGTATTTTCTCCTCTATTTCTTATGATACCCGACTGTGATATAAAGCTCTTTAGAAACTGACATGTCTTAAATCTACACGATCTAGTTCTAACGCGGTTTATGTATTTTTCCACAATGTCTCTACCATCATATCCTGCATGGACTATAAAAAAACATTTACTATTTAGATAAACATTTGGTTTACATATTTAGCAACAAAGATTTGGAAGGTGATTTGGAATACCTCCAATGACAGTATCTTTTGCTGTTTAATATTGATGAAATAAATCCCAATATCAACTATTGAAATGTCCCTTTTAAACATTGCATTCTTAAGGTGATACAATAAAAATTTAAAACAAATTTGATGCATTTAAAATTATATAAATTTAAATCATTTTATTTAAACTCATTCTCTTACTTTAATTTTTACATGCAAAATCCCCTTAGACGCTTTAGTCAAACTGACAAGAGGCATTCAAAGTCGTCATTTTATTCCAATAAAAGCATCTACAATATAAGTAGGAAATATATGCAAATGCGTTAGAAGTCTTTAAATATTAAGAAGAATGATCCAGAGAAAAACTTAGACAGAACATACAGTGAAAAGCTCTTGATTTTTAAGTTAGACATTCTACCGCAGCCAAGGCCATGCAACCTAAAGCATTCAGTCGACAAGGAATACATATTTTATTGGTAGGGGACTACAACCTTTTCCGCTACCAATCCCGTCCCAGCACCGATGTCGAGGGTTATCTTCTGGGCTCGCTCTTCCTCCGAGAAGATTTTTGCCACTGCTAGAGCCGCGCTGTTTGGTGCCACGTAACCATCTTCTAAACAAATCTGCCAAAGAAGCGTTATTTATGTAGAGCACATATAGTTATACTGAGTAAAAAGTGTAGATTCAATTCAAGCTTCAAGTACACCGAAGCTTAAGAACAATTGTAATCCAATTAACTGCAAAGTTTCGTTTTCATTTTTTGTTTAAATGAATATTTGCTTTTGTAGAAATATCTAAGAAATTGCTTAAGAAGCAATGTACCTTTACGACAATTATTTTTAATTTCATGTACATGAATATACTCTGAAAACATTTTCACATTTTAAGGCCGGAGAATAAAACACTACAATATGATTTTGTATCTTTACAAACTATTATACACATAAATGTATGTTGTAAAATGCTCTGACATACATGTAAATGCGTGCTTAGACAGCTTGGTTAGCTATTGCTTATCAAGTTATGCAAGATTTTATACCATATATAGATTAGAATGCACATAAGAACGGATATCTTAAATTTAACACAACTACTTTCATATATGTGTTTTTACTATTACTATTAATATAAGGTGAATTTTTTACATTTAGAAGCGGATTCATCCATGTTTGTGTTTGCATTTGGGTACTTCATCACACATTTTATTAAACAAGAAACGCAGTGTGAATGATAAAAAATTAAATTATGCCACTACTAAAATGCGTTCATTAAATCGTCATATCAACCGTAAAGGTAGATGATACCTTTTCGTAATCTTTGCTGAAATCATCATAAGCTTTGTTGAGTTCTTCTTGTGACAGTCCATCGGTCAAGGTTTTTTCCATAAGTTTTACACGCAGTGGGTGCTCAACAGGAATAGTATGTCTTAATGCCGCCATTCGATACTACAAAACATACAACTAAAATTGGCAATCTTGTTTCTTTGAGTATAGTTTAGTATACTAAACATATAGGTTCGGGGAAATTTATTAAAATCAAAGTTTCTTTGTCTTTAGCTGGCTACACCGAATGTTGCCCAAAAAATGCAAAAAATGTCATATGTGTTGTTGATGTATATAATTTTATTTGCTCTCCCTCGGACTGAAATGTTACACTTTCATTGGTAGAAACATGACACGTGACTGCAGGATTAAGATCTCTATGCCCGTCTGGTGAAATTAATATTCGCCAATATGGCCGACGCTTCGCGTACTAATCTCGACATTTCATAATATTTAATAAAACTGCGTTTCGTAAATTCTTAAAATATTTGGGGGTAGTTGCCTTTTGAAATTACTATTAAATTATATTATAACCCAAGATATCATCGATTCACAATTTGCTTAATTACTCAATATTTGTAAATACCTCGGGGTTCAAAATATGTTCATTCAAACGTATGAATATTTTCCAAGATTTGTCCTTTAAAACGCCTCTTCTAGCTTATTAGGTTTCAATATACGACTTAAAAATGTGATGTCTATGGGGTTTTTGTATTGCAACAGACCCGGATGATACCGTTAGAGCTGAACACCGCTCGTAAATAGCCACTCTTCGCCATATTTCTCTTTCATCACTGCTGTCCCTACAACCCTTATAAAAGGGGCAGACCTCTGAACAGTTCAAAGTACTTCGCTGTAGAGGTCTCACCTGTGTGGACGTACATCTTGTCTCGCTGTGTTACTCCGTCGCGATGAAATTATCAAATTTTACGCACTTTTTTCAAGCCAGGAGAATACTAACATCAAATAAATTGGTCAATGTATTTTTTACAAACAGAATATGCACATAAAATAAGAAATAAATGCATAAAATCCAAAGACCACGAAAGGAATAGTACATGTCGGCCACGAGTTTCAGGTGTGCAATCGGGTGTAACGAAATCGAAGGGTTTATATACCAGGTATCTGTGTGATGGTGCCTGTTTACGAGCGATGTTCAGCTTTAACTAGTATTCCTTTTAATCATTGGTCAGCTCTGTTAATGTAATACGAAAGCATAACGCTACAAGCAATAAACTCTCTCTCTCTCTCTCTCTCTCTCTCTCTCTCTCTCTCTCTCTCTCTCTCTCTATATATATATATATATATTTCTCGAATCGTTTTGTTAATTTCCGAAATAGCAAGGCATGAATAAGCTTTACTTTTAGTAGGCGAATTATACTTCCGATAAATATTCTTACGCATGTGTGAAGAAAAACGTGATTTGGATCATTATAATTGTATGTAACTGTATAAATATTTTATTTTCAAGGCAAACGGATGAGTAACGTTTTTAGTAATTTACGTGTAATTAAAGGTTTAAATGAAGTTGTCATTGCATAGTTATTAAAGTAGTTCAATGCGGAATGCGTGCGCAAATAGTAAAATTTGCCGGATGCCTCATATGGACACAACTGTGATCGGCCAAGGGCGATCACAAAAACATTGTGCATAGTGACTTCCGAATAGAGAAAAGATGTCAATTATAAATCTTTGTAAGAAATCAGTTTTCGTTCCTGTGAATTTTTCCGAGTGAAAAATGATAACATGTAAATGAATATCTTTTTAATTTATATTTTCCCTTTCAGCTATTTTAATTGCATTTCTTTTACAGGTATGTGTATTTTTATTTGAAATCGTCCAAATGTGCTGCATAAATATCTTTGAACAGGCTATTATAATAGAGTAGTTGCCCTTCTACATATGTAATTGGGTCACATTGTTGTGTCTTGAGCAGAATAAAATGGTAACGTCGAGATTTTCTCAAACCTCTGGGGAGGAGAGAAGAAAACGTTTAAAATTAAATAGCAACAAAAGTTATATATGAACAAGGGTGCTGCGAAGATTGTCAAAGACTATTTGAAAGTTGATAATGAGATTTTGAAGACTTCCACTGTGTTGAATTGGACGAAACTTATAGACACGTTTAAACGTCTTTTTGAAAAAAAACATCGCTTCTTGAGATGTAAATGTTTCACTTCATGTCCTTGGGAAGACAAAAGACACTGCTAGGAGAGTGGGTTCAAGAGGTCGTGAGTTCAAGCCCCGGCCAGGGCGGAGGTGGAGCTCCAATATAGTGAATTTCCCCGTACTTTATGTATATCTATATCATTCACTATGGGCAGGTATATGTCAATTTGAGAGTTATTGCAATGTTTGTGCTTATTATATGTATATATCTATGCAATGTGTATCGTTCCGATCCTCTCAAATTGTCGTTTAACTTTATTCCACCTGTATCTCAAACGACCGTGTTGTGAGCGACCAGCGCGCTAGGTTCCGTTCGTCATCGAAAGATTTTTGTCTTGCCTAAATGGCCGAGTGGTTAGCGCGGTGGCCGCTCACTGCTAGGAGAGTGGGTTCCAGAGGTCGTGAGTTCAAGCCCCGGCCGGGGCGGAGGTGGAGCTCCAATATAGTGAATTTCCCTTTGCTTTATATATATATATATATATATATATATATATATATATATATATATGTAAAGGATATTAGCCGGAAACTGTCCATTCTTTGAGAGAAATAACTGATCGAGGCCCGTAGGGCCGAGATTAGTTCTTTCTCTCACAGATGGACTGTTTGAGGCTAAGTTCCGACTTAAAACATTACCTTCTTTGTTTTAAGAATGGACAGTATCAGGTAAACCTGTTGACAATGCTGATAAATATATTTTTTAACTTTGAGAAATAAAACCAGTCTTGCATAGCACTTTCTGATGTTCACTTAATGGACAGTTTCAGGTATGTGCAAGGGATTTATAAAGCTGTGCTGTGAAAATTTCATATTCATTCACTCTTCTACTAAGCAACACCATCTCATTCTCTATTGGGGAGAGCATTTCTTATTTAACCAAATTTAAGGATGTAAAAGAGGTACTGCATATAATGACACTGTTCTAAGTGATATTCTGGATATGGAGGGTGGGAATGCTGTGCCAAATTTTGACATGACTTACAAAATCATTTGATGAAATAATTAAGCCATCCAAAACAAAGAATGCATTGGCCGGCTCAGATGCAGAAATTTTTCCAGGGGCGTGGAGGAGGTTGACGATCAAGGTTTAGTTTTATGAACTTTTTCCAGGGAGAATGTAGTCTGGATGATCGAGAATTAACTTTTAAATATGTGAAGAATATGATTTTTTTATAGTGCAGTGAAATTTGTCCCAGTTTACGATTATATCTGATGTGAAATGTGGTTACAAGTCATTAATATGATAATGTGGATTAATTTTGATTCATGATTCTGAAAAATGGAGTAGATATATATCATACTGGATAATATTTACTACTTTTTAGTGTTTTTTGGCTGTATCATACTAGTACCTGTCTCATTCTCAAGCTTAAAGGTTTTTAACATTAAATCTGTTTCTTTACTTGCAAATGTGATGCCTTTATTCTTGTTTCCAACTTACCTGTAGCCGTCCGACAAGTTAATAGTTTTACCTGTCTCTGTCCATTATTTTTAAGAATGGACAGTTTTCTATCCATTATTTTTAAGAATGGACACCTACAGGTAGCTTATTGGATTGTTTTTAAATTTAGGAGTATTTTATCTTGTATAAAAGCAAACAAACAAAAACCCCACAGGAATACGTAACAATAATGTTTTATATATATATATATATATATATATATATATATATATATATATATATATATATATATATGTGTGTGTGTGTGTGTGTGTGTGTGTGTGTGTGTGTGTGTGTGTGTGTGTGTGTGTGTGTGTGTGTGTGTGTGTGTGTGTGTGTGTTGGTTTTACCGATTGTCCGAGGACGCGAGTGTGAAAAAAACACCTTTACTCCGAGGACGTAAATTTTTTCCGAGGACTTTTTTCGGGTCTTCGGAAAAATTCTGTCCCAATCAACTCAAAATGTCGAAATATATCACGTGGTGAAATTTGGTGAAAGTCCTCAGAAGGTCGGTAAAATGTGATTGTGCGTTTCCCGGTCACACAGTTTTATCGGGCGCCATAGCATACACTTGTTGTTTTCGATGCGCGCGCATCTCGGGGCGGAAGTGATGATCAATCAAGATCTCTGGAGGTCGAAGTAAGTATTTACAATATTTTCATATAATATAGATTATGTTATCAATGGTTTAAGAATCGAAAGTTATCTTTAACAATAGTTAGAATATTCTTATAGATGTTTAGCTTTAATTCAAACGTAAACAAATCCAAATGAAATGTTTTGAAACCTACATACTTTCTATGATTATGTTGGTCTATAGTTTCATTGTGCTTAATCAATCGTTTAAAATGTTTTAATCCAGTTAAAATTATTTATTTGATAAGATTAGTATACCGGTATACCATACAAAGTATTTCTTTATTTCTTTAATTACAAAACACTGATTCCATAATTTTAGTTACCAAACGAGAGAATATGTGCTGTTTAAAGGGCATGGTCATTACATTAGCCAAATATTTTCATATTTTGATGTTTAGAATACTTCTTTGAGGTGTTTTTCATAGCCAGCCAAAGATTGATTCATTCGTCGGATTATAAAGTGATAGAGAGCTCACAAATCCTTTTTATGTAAACATAGCTCAAGCCATGATTTCGTTTACATATTAAACGCTGAGTACAAAATGTAATTAATGTTTTAAACAAATTCTAATGTATCAAACCCTGATAACTGTTAATTTGTGTTAAAAACGAAATAGCAAAAACAAAACAGAGTTAGAAACAGAATATTAACTGGATTATTTAACAAAAGTTTTGGCATCTACCCTGCCCTCCCCCCTGAATAAATAAAAAATAAAACACTATCATAATGTGACTGATATTGTACCAGAAAAAAATATGCATATATGTTCATTTATATTAATATCATTAATAACTAACATAAAAGCATTAACGAAACTAAGAATATTTATTTGTTTTCAGAAACCATAAGATTTATCAATTACGAGGGTTGTCCAAAAAGTTCGTGGACACATGTAATATCATTCAAAATAACGGTGCCATTATCAGGAAAGTATTATAATATTTTAATATAGAGTATAATAATATATATGTATAAAAATCAGAGCAATGTACATTTTTGTATTGGAGTTATCATTATATATACATTGCCTATACAGGCCGCACGGCCCAGTCTGACGTTGAGTTATAACGACGTTTCTATAACGTCGTAGTCCTTGGTTTACCTGAGAGTAATATGCCGCATTCACCGTTTAGTCAGAGGGTACAATTGCACACTCCATCAAATTATCGCTTGTGTCACTTGTGGATAAGTAAAATAGAACTATATCGATGTTTTTCCTGTTTCCTCCATCGTTTGTTTAGTTTCTATCTGTGTTTTACCTCAGTCGACACAATTTTATGATGGTGCGGTGTTCTGTGCGGTCAGCTGACGTCGCTTTTTCAAGCGGTTTTTAAGACATGTTCTTGCCGTATTATCTTTTAAATGTCCTCTGCTAGTTTGAAAATAGCTTCCAATGACGTATGAAAATGACGTACACCATACAGACTATATCTTAATAGAAGATTATGAAGTCTTGAAATGTTTTTTTAAAAACTGTAAATATTCATATCTGAAAACTCAATTACAAAGTTTGGAGAATTTTTACGCTGGGCCGTGCGTACTTTTCGAGACCCTTTGATACATAACAATTTTAGTTTATTTCTATGGTAAACATTCAAAACCACTTAAGTTTAATTTGAAATTTTATGACAAAGATTTAGATATACAATATGTATATATAAACCCATTTAAAATGACAAACACGCCAACGCCACGAACTTTTTGGACAACCCTCGTATAGTGAAAAACATGTGCTTTTTTTAAACTAAGTATAATGAATTTTGACTCATCTCGAAAAAATATTTGTCATATAGAATCATTTAAATTTTTATTACTCATTTTGTCACATTATTTTTCTCGTAAATTCTTTAAAACATAATATTTAACATTGTAAAGCGAAATAGAGTATTTTTATTTACTGTAACATCCCAAGTAAAATGCTTTTTCACTGAACAAATCGCTTTTCATAAAAAGTTTCGATAATTTTGTCCCACAAAGTGAATGCAAAGTTGTTTGTTTTCGGTACAAGGTTTTTGTGGCCAGATCGAGATCTTGGTCGCCGTGCATCTTCAAAGTTACTAATTAATGTGTATTCACGGTCCACATTTTCATTCCAGTCTAGGACAGCCATGTTCGACCTCCGTTTATACTCCTCATCACCAAACTTTATTCTTTTATCATGATATATCAGAAGGGCATTGTTAAATGACTCCACATAATGCGTACCAATGCAATTGACATAATCCTCTGGTGTCTTGTATATTTGTAGTTTATGAATCTCTGTCTTTAGAATTCTTTCTGCCTCAGAATCGCTTAGGATGTTCTTTGAGTGTTCATAATTTGGGTCTCTTCTGCATCTTGATTCCACAAAACAATTCTGATTGTAAATGTACTAAATAAATACTTGTGCACACTGTATACTACAGTTAATATTCAATGTTAAAAATCCATGAATCGAACTATAAAAATGGTCAACGTTTCGCTTCATTATTGTTCTTTTGATTACAAACTTTAAGAAAGTTGTATAAAAATTGTTTAAGTTACCGAGAGAACATTGTCTATCGACATTTTATATTTACATTGGCCATTATCACTTTCTTTAGAGTTGTGTTCTTTAATTATTTTCTTAAACGGGATATGAATATAAACATCTTGTTGCTGCTAATGCGATTGCAACTGCCAGGAGTTAAAATATTCGATTTTTAACGGAATCGTGGACTACGTGGCCTCTACATTTGTTTAATTATACATGTAAGTAATACACATTCTAAGATTCGCAAGCCTTTATTCGTACTGTGTATGTAATTTCTTTGTATTCACATTATCGGCCTGCGGGTAAAGAGCACTGACCGTTGTCGTATAATTTAAGGTCCGACCCGTAAAATGGTCCGGCCGGACCTTAAATGTTAACATTTAAGGTCCAACTTTCCTCTATAAGAAAAGGTCCTACCCGTAGTCACTCATTAAAATTTATCTCAGAGTTATAATAATTATTCTTTTTGCTCATGTACATTTATCTAAAAGATGTTTTTGTTTACATAAACCAGTCGGCCATTTTCGTATGGTACATGTATGATTGATCACTAAATTACTTTGTGGAATGTTAATTTTATATTGATAGCGGATTAGATTTTGACCAATTGTTTAAGAATCTGAAGAAAAAAATGAAAATCATTTTATTTTGACACACCATTTAGTTCCTTTCTTTTTAAATCTACATCTCTTCCGGTGTATGCGGATTTGCGGAGGTTTTCACGACAGGTACACACGGGTAAAGGAAGCCCTGCAAGCATTCACACCTGTGCTAATCAGAATACACCCCTGAACTGAGAGAGAAAAATGTATCCGCTGTAGTGTTCTACACAACGAAGGTTGTCTTTTTACCACGTGCTTTGCTTAAATTTCAGTAGATCAGAAACGTATGTAATATACTAACAATTAATACGTCTTTCGGTAGATTTTATTATTATTTCAAGATAATTAATAAAGGTCACATATGTGCATTAC
Organism: Magallana ariakensis; assembly: GCA_020458035.1. Taxonomy (NCBI): domain Eukaryota; kingdom Metazoa; phylum Mollusca; class Bivalvia; order Ostreida; family Ostreidae; genus Magallana; species Magallana ariakensis. Next base: position 42,178,398 of record CM035812.1, on the reverse strand, counting down.
CCGAACAGAGGGTATACATTGATAATGTAGTGTCTATGTAACTGTTTTAACGATAAGGGTGTGAAAAGACAAAAAAAATAATTAAATGATACATGTACCGATCATTGAAAAGTATGCTTTGATTGACTGCAGGAAACGTGTTTAAAAAAGTAATAAGAGTCTGATAATGTGGTAAGTTACTCTCTCTTTCTCTTTCTCTCTCTTTCTCTCTCTCTCTCTCTCTCTCTCTCTCTCTGAAAATCAGATGCAGGTATACAATTTGTGAAAAAATTGCTATACTACAAAGCGTTTTGATGCAGAAATATATTTGTAAACTGCCTAAAAATAAGATCTTGCTAATTTAAGAAAAATATGTATCCACATGGAGTAAAATATTGACGTCCGTATCAAAAGGGATAGTGTCCAATAGTAGCATTCTTGCATTGGTATAGATTAAGTGCTAAGTTAATCTCTCTCTCTCTCTCTCTCTCTCTCTCTCTCTCTCTCTCTCTCTCTCTCTCTCTCTCTCTCTCTCTCTCTCTCTCTCTCTCTTCCATATTCCTTATGTCATCATCATCAAATCCCGCAACTCTTCCAAAAATCAGGTAAACACTTAGGAAAGCTGAAACTTATGTGGAAGCATCCTCAGGTAGTGAGGATTCAAAGTAGTGAAAATCATGACCCCCGGAGGTAGGGTGGGGCCACAATGGGGGGGGGGGGGTGGGGGTGGTGAATTTTTACATAGGTATATAAAAAGTAAATCTTTAAAAAATCTTCTGCTCAGAAACTAATCAGCCAGAAAAGCTGAAGCTTGTGTGGAAGCATCCTCAGGTAGAGTAGATTCAAGTTTGTTCATATCATGATTCCCGGGGTAGGATGGGGTCATAACAGGGGTTGGTGGGGGGACAAATTTTTACATAGGAATATATAGAGAAAAATCTTTGAAAATCTTCTAAAAAATTGATTGCCTAGAAAAGCTGTAACTTTAGTGAAAGCAAACTCAGATAATGTAGATTCAAATTCGATAAAATCAAAACCTTGAGGAGTAGGGTGGGGCCACATTGGGAATCCAATTTTACAAAGGAACACATTTTCATTATATTCTCAAAAACTGAAAGGTTACAATATAGTGTTTTACTTACATGCAAGGATTTTGATATATTACTGATTCTTTAAAATTGTTTTGACCTTGGCCCCTGCCAGGGATGGGGTAATCATAATCAGTAATCGTAATCAGCCGTAATCGATTACAGGTTGCTGAGTAATCATGAGTAATCAGTAATCATTCATTTTTCTGAATACAAGTAATCATAATTAAATCGATTACTCTGAAAAAAAAGGCCTATAATCATGATTAATTTTTGATCACTTTTATGATTACAATAGTAAAATGAAAATGCTTTAAATCATAGTTCATTAGAAATATTAGGTGAATAAGGTTCAATTATAGGTATGGTTTCAGTAAGAAATGAGTGTAAGTATGTGTTTTGCAACTAAGATGATACAGGTGTGTTTTAAGTCAGCAATACAGGTGTGTTTTAAGTCAGCTAAGATAAGCTTGTTTCCATTTCTAATTTAAACATTGTGAATAACAACTCATATGTGCTAGTGCTTGGCGTATTTCAGTAGCTGAATATAACAACAAAACTGTATTATCAGTCTGAGAATGAATTTAAAAATGTTAAAAATGTTTAAAGAATTAAGACTTTTTAAAAATCATTAATCTAAATAAAGTGCACCACTAGAATACATCCACAGTCTAATGCACTAAACTCTTCTTTGAAATGCATTTGAAAAATACAGAAAAATCTCAGGTTTTTTACCTATAACTATAACTGTTATCAAAACACAATTCACACCTGTTGTTTTGTACCTAATTATCAAATGTATGCTGTACCAATTTGTAGTCCAAGTTTTACACATATCAGTAGTCAATGATGTGTAAACGGTTTTCTGTTTAATCTATATAATTAAGACTGTGTCTTATTTGATGGTTGAATTAATGTCCTCTCTTTTTAGAACACAGAGATATTTACGCTACTCAGAAAGATGGCTAATGATGATGAAGTGTACTAAAAAAGCTTGTAAAAATTAATAACTTGATATCAGAATCAATACTCCTGTCAAAAATGCGTTTTTCTTTCCAAAACATTAAACTTCTAAACAAAGATAAAAAACAGAGACACCCCCCCCCCCGAAATACTGGTAATCGAAAGTAATCATAAGTAATCATGATTACAAGAAGGAAAAGTAATCTAATGTAATCGATTACTCCTAAAATTGGATGTAATCAGCTTGTAATCGATTACTTTTAAAACCCAAAGTAATTGTAATTTAATCGATTACTTTTGAGAGTAATCGACCCCATCCCTGGCCCCTGGACGATTCTTTTGCCTCACCATGGGTTCAGAGTTTGATGCAGGTTTATATCCCATATATAAACAATTGTTTAGGATCTTTTCGAGAACTGCAATGCTCAACTTGTGATATGACTATAAAATCATCCTGATAGATTAGAGACTTGATTATAAATAATTTAAATAAAGAATACTCGGGGGGGGGGGATTTTTATTTATACAGGATCTACATGCATTATACTAAAGAGTGCTAGTAATTATCTTCAAATTGCTGTCCGAGCGCCTTTAAGGCACCATTTTAATTGTTTTACTACTTCAGATTTTAAAACCTCACAACATTACATGCATTTCTTTCACACAAAAGAAAATTAAAATGATTTGGTTTAAAGGGAAAAGTGGAGAAAACGTATGACATTGAATTTCTTTCATCGGAGCTAGTGATAAATTAAAAAAACACATTTTTATCAGTCAAATAATCTCTTCATAATTCAAGCTCGACGTAATAAAGAGACTTTCACACGGTCAACGGGTACGTGTGAGACATTAACCTTCACAGATCACCAAACACACTAAACTAGTGTCATAAAGTCATGAAAACTCGCCATAATGATAAAATTTCGAACTATAAAACATTTACATATGTTTATTTAGATCTGAAAATTTTAATGCAAAACGATATTTACTTCTGAAGACAACATAAATACAGCATCGCCGCACGCCTCGACATTATTTAATGTATTTTTGGTGTTTTGTTTTTAATTCATACATGTACTTCTGTGCTTTACAAAGAAATGGTTGGGATGCTACAGTATATTCACACTTTATTGTAATTGTTTCTTTTAAATATCAATATCAAATTTTATCTGTAACTTTCGGTCGTCACCGGTAACAAACAATTTCTATTTCTTTTGTTGTAATTTTCAATAGAATTTTCCAGATTGTTTTAAAAAATATTCCATGGCATTGAAATGGTGTATAATTGAAAATTGCAATATTTTCTGCTGAGATATCTCAGATGTTATTGAGATGTTAATTTTCTGAGTTTGTCCGCGCGAGATCTCAATAAAGTTAAGTGAATGAACAACCAATCATTACTATTAAAAAGACCTTAACATGTAGATGTGCAGAATAGATACAGTGTTTCAGTTATTAGTCCATCACTTCAGTAGTCCACTGAAGTACGTGAAACCAAAAATCGGCTTTTAAAAGTTTTTGCTTTTTTTGATGAAAAATTCTATCTAAAACACTTTTGCGATCCTTTCGAATGATATATTTTTTTTTCCTTTGAGATATTTCAAACTTCTCATTAATATGTTTCTTTTCTGATTCTGTACGCGCGAGATCTCAAAAACAGTTTAGTGATTGAGCAACCAAACTTTGCTTTACAATAGACCTTATCCTGAATATGTGCAGAATACGTATCAATAATTTGAAAAGGTATTAATGATTTATCTGACATTTCCAGTCGTCACCGGAGGCAAACAAGATTGTATTTTTTTTAAACTTTCTAATTAATGATAGTATATTCAATTTTTTTTTCAAGAATTCAATCTAGCATTAAAATCTCGTGGTAAGACATTCCTATTGCTTTTTTTTATGTTGATATATCTCGAATATCTCATTTAGATGTTTCTTTTTTGTTATTTTCATGTTTTATTTAAAATTTCAGAGGATAACGGAGAAACACGTTATCTTCTTTTACTATTAATAATTTCTGCAATTGCAATTAAGTGTTTATTGACAACTTTTGTAATTTAGAGTTTAGGGTTTTAAAATTCTTCAAGATTGCCTATTATCATTTCAAAATTCTATGGAAGACCTATTCGTTGCTTGCAACGAGATTGCATCTGCTTATATTTTTATTATCGATTTTTATTATTTCAGTTATATGAGTGGGACCCATTGCATGTACATGTATTGTGTTTGCATCCCCAAAAAGACCATAAAGTTATGTTCGTATATATGGAGGATCACATTCCATTACATTACCTAACAAAAATGTAAATTTTCCGCCGGATAAAATTTACATAATAAAACTGTTTTTAAATGGCACATATAAAGTAAAAATCCTACATTTTTATACAAATGTTTGTCTCAGACATTTGTAAAAACAACCATAAACTCTCACATGTATTTAAATGAACACATTTTTTTTTTTTACAAAAAGACAAGTATAATTTTTAAAAATTTTAATCTTCAGACGATAAAAAACAAGTGATCTAAATTGTTGCTGTATTTATCGAATATAACATAAAATAATGTGAATGCTATAGATAGTTTACATAGCTACAAAAGCATTATTAAACTTACAATATTATGGTCGCTGCCAAAGTCAAGCAGATGCTCCTCAGCCATGACGAAAGTTGTATATGTAAGCCGCCTTCATAAACGATACGCGAGACCGCGCTGGTTGCGTTCCATTTAAACGGCGGTTCTAAACGGACCCCATCATAATTTTATATAGTTACATGTAAGCGGTCTTTATTGGCGCCTAGCGCCTAAATCAGGAAGTATATAACTCACATGAGAAGGAATAACTCGGGACGAGGGCTAACTTAAGGTCCCAAATACCGAAATGGGCAACAAAAACACCGATTTTTTTGCGCCATGGCACAAAGGGGTTTCGATCGTACAGTTAGATAAGGGGTGTAAACAAAGCGACTAGCATTCGATCTTCAACTTGTGTCACTTAGCCGAGAGTAGAGATGTGCGGATGGACGGATTGCCTAGTGCCAAAATTAGCAAGAATATCATTACCAGTGTTAATAAAAGACTAAGACATCAACTTGTAAATATAATTGTATTTTATTGTTTATAAAAAAAAAACTGTAACAAAATGTTTACATAATGTATTAAGAAATGTTATACGTAAAATCGTGTGTAACACGCTTGTAGTTTTAATTCTGTCGATATTCTGTTGAAAAGGGTATAGTCTTGCATGATTTTTAGAAAAACATGAAACTTGTCAATGTCAACTATGCATTCTTATACAGATGAAACGGTAATAAACTTACAACTCAACTACTGGTATAATAAAGAAATACATGTATGTTCAGCTATACACTACTCTATACAGGTCAGGGGGACTGTTTCCCTCGAAACCCATACGCCTCTAGTGCCCATTTAGATCGTTTACCAATTTTGATCATCTATGACAAAACACTGCAGCTGTGTTTAACTTCAGTTTACTAGGACCACGCTAATTTCGCTCATTTTGAAAACTTTAATATTTTGTTATTTATAAAGATTTGTTGTCAAAATTGTAAACCGAAGGGCTTAATCCTTTTTTTTTTAAATTAAAAATCAAAATATTTTTTGCAAAACTAGACACGTTTTTAAGTTAACAGTTGGAAATAAATACTCTGTTTATATTTAAAACGCTCTATTGATAAAAAGATAATATTGAGTGTAGACATGTGAAAATTTAAAATCTTTCTGTATCTTTATACAGAACTCTTCTTTTAAAGGAGATCAATATACCATGAAAATTGCCACTACCACCCTGCCTTCTTAAATTCTTTTTCCGAAAGCTATGCAAGTGAATCAGCATGAAATATCATTATGTTAAAAGTAGGGATGGCAATCGGTTACAAAATTGCTAATCGGTTAATCGCATGGCGTTCCGACCGATTAACCGGTTAATCGTATCAGAAAATACTTTCTGGAAACATATCTTTTTTATTTTATTCTCATATGAACTTTATTTTTACATGCAAGAAGACTCAAAGTACGTTAATTTGTTAGTATGGTCATGTTTAATGAGAACATTTCATTTAAAAAAATGAGAAAAAAGGAATACACATGTAATGAATGAACATGCATTAAATATCATGGACAAATATTTTTTCTATAATTATGCTGCATTGTCACTATCATCATATTAATCAGTCCTTCGTTTCAGTTTTTGTTCAAAAAATACTATCTTATCTATAACGACAGATGATAATCGGCTTCGAAGTTGTTAACAATGATGCCTGTCGTACAAAATATCCTTTCAGATGGCATTGATGTACCTGTTATTGATAAATATTTTCTTGCTAGATCAGCGAAATTTGGAAACAGTCTTAATTTTAAGTCCACCATTTGAAAGGATCAAAGTTTTGCATTTCTTTTTATTTACATATTTCGACACTTCACTTTCCGATTCGTTCAGCTTGTCTTGAAACGCTGTTAAAAAGTCCAATGCTTTTTTAGCTTTACATTTTTTATGGGGGGGGGGGTGTTCTTTGCTGATGGTCTCGAGTCGTTTAATCAATGGTAAATCAGCAGAAACCGGAATGTAATTTTGAGACTGTCATAGATATCTAATGCTCCTTTCACACATAGTTGTATTGTATGGTCTATACAAAGAAGACTTGTAAGATTTTGAGATTTCGAGAATGAAGTATCCACATTTCTAGCATTATCATGTACAAAAGCAACGACTTTCCCATCAAAACGGCGACAGAAAGAATTGTATAGTACAAAATAGCGATTTCATAATCATTCACGCATGATTAAAGACCCAATTTTAAGCCACCTTCTCTAAAATTAACCTGGATTGAGATCAATAACATACCGCTTGTCAATCAAACAAGAAACAATAGTCTGAGCCCTGATTGACAGGTTTGGCCAAGCGTGTCAGCTTGACACCGTGACCGTTTGTGTTGATAGCAATTAACGGCTCAATTTACTTAATTATGAGCATCATCCCCTTTTTATCCACCGCAAATATTTTGTATTTTTTAAAAATATCTTTGCAATTGAATATAATTATGAACATTCCACTGGAAATTTTAATAAATCGATACTTTAATTAACACTGCATGATCGCATCACGAAGAGAAATTTGTCCAAAGCTATGTTATTCTGAGAGTCTGGTCAAATCGTCTTCAATTATTTTCGCGGTAATGGGCTAACTTTCTCGTTGACTTGAACAATTTTGTTAAACCAATAAACATTATTATATTAGTTGTACTTATCGTACGAGCAATCCCTGTAAGAAATATCAAATAGTTTAGAATGGTAAAGTTTAGAAAGGTAAGAAAATCTAGTCAGTTTAAAGTTAGCCCATTACCGCGAGAATAATTGAAGACGATTTGACCAGACTCTCAGAATAACATTACACTAATAAATATTATATATTATATCAGCTAGTTATAAAACTTCAGAGATAATATAAAAATAAGAAAACTAATTTTTTAAAGAGTTCTACATAATGTTAGTGATGACAGTTCAAAGGACTCAAATAATAATCGTAAATTTTCCCTCAAATGAATTATAGTTCAAGCCAAGAAAATATTCAGATAAAACGAATTTAATTTATTTGTAATCAAGTTTTTAACCGATGGATTTATATACACAATTAGTATATGTTTAAAAATTTTTGTGTTCTGTGTATGTCATCGTGCATAGCAATTAGCTCCTTGACGGACCCAAATCACTCCAGGTAAATAACACCTGTTTTAATTAGGCCCCGCCTACTTTTTCAGTAACCGTACGGTCATGAAATGGGTCTTTAAAGAAACGGTGGACAGTAAGGACAATTTCGAGGTGTTTAAACAGTAATTAGCACCTTTAACTCCGGTACACATTTCTTTAATTAAGCTAGGAGGAAACCAATTATCTACAAATTAAAGCTCTTACCGATGTTTGAAAATGTTAAATTATGAACGTTTATAGTTCTTGGTGTTGAAATTTTATAAAATTGTGTCCGATTTTATTTTAATTCGATTAACCGATTACAAAATTTGTAACCGGTTACTATCGTTCCGACCGATTAATCGGTTAACCGGTTAGCAATTGCCATCCCTAGTTAAAAGTTTTCAAAATAACAATGATTTCTCTTGCTATTTTTGACATCATGATTACTAGTCGTTATTTTTTTTAATTAATTACAAATGTATAAAATTTCAGGAATTACACGTTGGGTAAATTACATCCAATAACATTGAGATTTTGTTTTGTTTTATGATGTAATTTATGAAAATTTGTGAAAGTACTGGAAGTTATTATATTTTTATTCTTCTACATTGCACGATGCATGTATTATTTTTGTTACATTGATATTTAGACATATTTCAAAACTCAAAGCATCAGTTCACGTCAAAACACTTTTATTGTTCTAATACAGTGTATACATAAATGTAAGTAGAGGTGGAGTAAATTTTTCTCCTCTAATAGTGAAAAAGTTAGAGGAGAATGACAAAACAACACCAAGTATATCAAAGGTATTAACAAACAAAACATTAAACTAAAAATGCAAAAGATGGTTTTTCTATATCATATCTAGGTGTATATCACTGCTAATTATACACACAAAAGCTTGAATTTTGATTCTACATTTATATGAAAAAACTCTTTAATAATAAAAAAAAACCAAAAAATCTTAAATCAGGCTAATTTATGAAATCAATCGAATATTTTATCGTTCAATACCGATTCCGATCAAAATATACGAGTTATATTTTAATGCCAAACATTAATCAAAAGTTTCGCAGACATAACAAAAAACATACAGAGGCAGTAACATGACAAACACAACTATTCCCCAATCAATCCAACCATTTAAGCGAAGCATAAATGTATTGCCATTGAAATATTATTTTTTACTTTTTCAAAGGACATTTCCAAGGTTCTCTTGTTTGTTAAGTATGACGAATTTTGAGGGACGAATTTTGAGTGAAACATCAAATTTTGAAATACCATAGATATTAAAGGGATCAGTATTGACTGTTAAAGTTCAAACCGTGAGTGCAGATTCGAAAATACCATTTTTATAAAGTTGGTAACACAAGAATGCAAGGCTCCAATGTGAGTAAAGAAAGAGACACTGCAATAGTCTGCCTTGTTAACCCCCGTTATCTATGCCTTATGACCCTGCATTAAGCATGCTATCACTAATCTGATGGAAAGAATTCAGCTGAATGAAAATCAGATATACATATAGTTGTCAGCAGGTATATTTGTTTTTATAAACATCCCATGAGTTTAATAAAGTACATGTATGTGAAAAGCATTTTTGTTGGGGTTTTTCCACGCTTTGATTGATTGTAGTACAGTGTATGTTTATTTCTGCTTGACTGTATTAAACATATATTGAACAACTACAGCACTTTATACAGCACTTGGGCACCTTCCATCAAAACTTCATCACCATCCACTTTCTTAAAGTACGGACAAGATGAAGATTCCACTATTTGCCATCTGCCAGCTTTTTCAAGCTCATAGCAAAGTGGATAGAAATCTTTGTATTCTTCAAGATTTTTAAAACTTTCCATTCGAGCCACAATGCAAATGATTCCGCCTAAAAAAGGAAGAGATGGTATTAAAGTTATTTTCAAATAAAGTATTTATATGTTAAAATGGAAAAAGATATAAAAGTTCAAATAGCTGTAGTACTTGGTATTTCAGAAGTATGAACTATTTTAGAACATGTACAGTAATACTTTTAATCGGTATACAAGCATCTTCAATTCAGTATATATTCAGTTCAGAATGCATTTTCAGTTTACTAATAAATGAATCACTGGCAATGAAAAAGCAAATCCATTCTGAAATATCACAAATGTCTTTAATTTCCTACTAGATATCACTTACCTGGCTTCGTTAATCGTATCATTTCATACAGAGCCTCGCTTTTGATGTGGTTTACTGCATGACTTCCCACAACGGTGACGATGTCGTATGATGCTGCAAAACAAACACAATGAATTAATCTTTCTCTCACACACATCATACAAATTGATACACCAAGCAATGTTTCATACATTCAATCAAGAATTATTTTTTTATCAATAATTAAAGAATTAATTTAGAAGTTTCAAAAAGCGAAAAAAAAATTGTAATGTTCTTAAAATAGTAACATTGTGCAAATTTCAATTCCAAATTTAAACTTAGAAATTATTACAAATAGAAACTGAATTTTACGTAAATTTTATATGTCAAAGCCGCTACTAAGTAAAAACTGTATGTATGGACATTTTTATATTGAAGTCAAAGACAAAACACAATGTACAAACTACAATATAGTATAGACTAGTGTTATTCTCGCCAATCATTTTAAAATGATTTTGGTACGTTATTAATTTTTCCTGGTACAGTTGTTTTCAAACCAATGATTCATCTTTGAATAAGCAGTGTTCAAATGTTAGATAATGAACGTGTAGAGTAAACAATAATTCCAAGTATGATAGAGTATAACAAGTCTTCAAGTAGAACACCATTCTTCGAAATACCTGCTGGAAGGCTCAATTGTCCTTTGTCAATGGCTTCGCAGATGCAGTTTCTATACAACCCTTTCTCTTTGGCTATTTCCAACATTCCTTCAGACGGGTCTAAAGCGTCAAAGGTTTTAAATCCAAATCTACGCATCTACAATATTAAAATTATGTACATTGCTGCATTATAGTTATATGAAGTACTACGAATTACGCCACATTTTGGATTTCTTGGAAGTATCGCTATGCAATATACGATCCGTCTACAAATAAAACTACCCCACAGCCATCATCAGCAATTTAAAAAAAATTATCTTCATACACAATTTTAACAGGAAAATTGATACATTAAAAAATTAATTTGTGATTTAATTTATGTATACTTAATCTTTTATTGAGGAAATATGCATTTTGAAAGCATTGTTCAATATGTCTTATCTTTGTTGCTGCATTAACAATCGACGAAACAAGGCAAACTGATTATGAAAAATCGGCAATTTTATAGGCTTTTAAAGCAATGTAAATGTATTTTACATTTATGAAATGTAGACCAAATAAATGTATCTGCATTTTCAACCCCATTCAGTCTGGGTAATTCAGATATCGTGTGTACACAGTGGCCGTATAAACGTGCGTTATCCACCCACATGTGTTGACTATTTTATTTATTCCCATTCGCGTACTTTATTTTTACATGCAAAATCCCCTTAGACTCTTTTATTCAACCTAACAAGAAACATTCAAAAGACACCATTTTTTTTATTCCAATGAAAGCATATACAATATAGGTAGGAAATATATATTTATCCACATGCGTTATGCATGCACATATATTAAGAAGAAAGTGATTCAGATAAAAATTAAACAGAATATACAGTGAAAAGCTGAATATACAGTGAAAAGCTCTCGATTGTAAAGTTAGACATTCTACCGCAGCCAAGGCCATGCAAACCTTTAACATCCAGTCGACAAGAAATACATATTGTATTGGTAGGGGATTACAACCTCTTCCGCTACCAATCCCGTCCCAGCACCGATGTCGAGGGTTATCTCCTGGGCTCGCTCTTCCTCCGAGAAGATTTTTGCCACTGCTAGAGCCGCGCTGTTTGGTGCCGCGTAACCATCTTCTGAACAAGTCTGTCAAAGAACATGAATGTCAAAAGCGTTATTTGTGTAGAGTACATATAGTGATACTGTAAAATTTGTAATGCATACTTCTTCAAAAAGTGTAGATTCAAATCAAGCTTAAATGATAATCCCAAGCTTAAGAACCTTTGTATTCAAAGTGACTGTGCAAAGTTTCTTTTTTGTTTAGATAAATTTTAGCGTTAGTAAAATATGTAGAAAATTGCTATAACAACAATGTACCTTAAATACAATTATTCTTAATTTCGTGTACATGAATATACTTTGAAGCATTTTCACACGTTGTAAGAAAACACTACAATATGATGTAGCAAATTTAATCAAAGTACTGAAGTACTGACGGGAGTTGATTTTATCGATTATTTATTTTAGAATCAACGATTTAGCATGACAAGTAATTTCTAGTCTCTATTTAAATTACGCACATTTTTATAATATGAATTCTCCGACTTTTCCGACAAGAATTTCGAGAAAAAACACCATATGAATCATGTTGTGTAATATTTAAAGATATAATTAATTCCATCAAACTATGTATCAGTAATCGAAATATTTCTAAAAATTGTACACATGTCTGGATTCAACCAATATTGAATTCTAGTATCGTTCAACCAGACGCTCGGCTGTCTCCGTTAATCTCCGACTACCAAGAGAGACTCTCTGCTTGTCGGAGATTTACGGAGACAGCCGAGCGTCTAATTGAACGCTCTGGCGTAGGAATACATACGACTACAAAAAATATCTAAATTGTTCGTACTATTTAAAATCTGACTATTTTCAAGGTATTTATAAATACGTTTTCTTGAAAAACAATGGTTCAGCATACATTACACCGCATTTATCTATTATTTCAAGAACTAACTCTTGTCGGCGGTGATGATTTGTGCTTAGGTCCAAACACTGTTTCACTTTCGATTTGCCAGAGTAACTGCATAGGAGAGTTGATTAAAATCAACTCCCAAAGACTATAACACAAATAGATGCGGGAATGCTCTGACTTACATGTAAATGCGTGCATAAACAGCTTGTTTAGGTAGTGCTTATCATGTTATGCCAGATCTTAGCCAGATGTAGAGTGTTCATAAAGCGGTTATCTTAAATTTTATGTTAACATACATAGTCAATTTTTAAAAAAATTGTATTGCTATTACAGTAAATTCATTTGTTAACATTTAAAAGCGGAATTATCGATGATTGTGTTTGCACTTGAACACTTCGTCACACGTTTTATTAAACAAGAAGCGCAGAGTAAATGATAAAAAAAAAATGTTCCATCTTATTTTCCAACGAGTCGTTTTCTGCATGTAGTTTTGCGTCTTAAAATTATTTACATAAGTTTTCATGTACGACCAATATTGATCTATACATATGAAATAATATAATACTAGTAAAATCAATATCATTTATTGAAATTAAGCGATTCATATCTTGTTTGATATATTTCACTGGTATTATTTTATGATGTATTTTTTAAAGTAGGCTGACAATTAGTTACATAAGTACTTGCACTGCTACAATCAAAACAACGCATTGTTACTCTTGCCATATGTATACACATATTGAACTGGTTGAAAAACTACATGCATATTTAATAATAATGTCAATTCAAAGTAATATTAAAAGATAATCTTTTTTCTAAACCGTATAATCATTCACATCTGCATGAGTAAATATAATGATGTCACAACTGAAATTCCTTCGTTTAAATCGTCATATCAAACGTCATATCAATCGTCATATCAACCGTACATGTAGACGTACACGATAGTACCTTTTCGTAATCTTTGCAGAGACCGTCATAAGCTTTGTTGAGTTCTTCCTGTGACAGTCCATCGGTCATGGTTTTTTCAATAAGTTTTACTAGCAGTGGGTGCTCAACAGGAATAGTATGTCTTAATGTCGCCATTTGATACTACAAAACATACAACTAACATTGTAAAATCTTGTAACTTAACGTATACAAGTATTATATGCCTAATATATTAGTTCGGGGAAGTCTATTCAAATCAAGGTTTCTCTGCTCTGTATATGGCTCAACTGAATGTTAGCGATGTGCATTGATTACTACTTACATAGCCAGAATGAAACAGCAAGGGAAACATTTCACTGTATATATTCACATTTATCTCTGAATATTCATTCAATTGTCCATGCCATTCTGTTTTTGTTTTTTTTTATATAAAAAAGATGATGAATCAACTTTCAACTTTTTTTCTAAGTTACCAGCATGTAAGAAAATAATATCATCCATCTTCTTAGTTTTTTGGGGGGTATTATCCAGATAGGGATGTTAATTCATACATTATGTCTCTGTATAAATGTATAAAGCAATACACTATATTTACATTGCCAAGTGCAAAATTGCAAATAAATTTTCGTCGTTTTATTATTTAATATTTCCACAATTAGCACAATTAGTGGAAATGTTCAACAGCATCATTTGCTTGGTTACCTTTTATTGAAATTAACCAATGAAATTTCAACATAAAAAAACATTTTTTTAATTATTTGTCTGGCCCTTTACCACTTTTAAAAATACAACGTGCATGGCCTTTATAGATGAATACATGTAGATATACACACATGCCGATTCGTTTTTTCACTTGATTTTAAAATGTTATTAAGGGTGTCGTTTACTCAGGGTTTGAGTTCTCAAATTCGGATTGTTATAAAGTTCAAAGTCAGAAGTAAAATTTGTTCTAAACACAAAAAGTATTTATGAAATGAATTATTATTGACATAACATTCGATTTTTCTACTAAATTATGGAATTAGGCTCAAACAAAAATTGACTTTTAGCCAAATAGAGGAAATTTGGACTAAATTTTGCAGATTTTGTTTTCCGCTCAAACATTTTTGGCAGTACTCCAATATTAAAAGTTAAGATTTTATATTTTAGTCTTTATAATTTTGCATATTTTCTGTTGGGTTTACCTCACTTATTCATTAAAATTATCGCATGGCACGAATTGCAAAAATATTGAAAAATGCTTAAATACGATAAAAAACACCATATCTCAAAATTTTGATCATTGACCTCATATAAATTTTATGCCAACAGAATAAGGTCAATATAAGTAGTTTAATACTATAAATGTTTTTGTGTTATCATCATTCAATTTTTTGTAAAATTTGATCAAAAATGGGTAGGGATTTAAAAACTGATAGAGGAAGTTCGGACTGGAATATTTTTAAAAATTGTTGCTGAAATTTTAATGCTTTATGTCTATTTAGTGCCACTACCATTCATAAACTGTATTTCATTTTTTAAAGTGTTTAATTATTTCTAATATTTTCACAATTAAGAAATTCTCAATCGTAGTGTAAAATTTTATTGGATTTTTCTTGATTATTTGAAATATATTAAATAGCCATTAACTCAAAAACTAGGTCATTGACCTACTTTTTTGAAAGTGAAAAATAACACTACAATCAAAGGTCTATAACATACAATAGATGGGTTTTCATTATCATCAGTGGAATTTTTTTTTTCATCCTGAGTAAACGTCATCCTTAATGTAAATCTAAACAAAACTCCAATTTTTGATTATTTTCTCATATGATGGCAGTCCAAAGATGTTAACGTTTTTACGAAAAAAATTAAAGTACCAGTATTGAGAATAAGGACTAAGGAATTTATATTTCAAAAATCAAAAACCCTACTTCTAGATAATCTGCATTGACAAGTATGAAGTGTAACACTTATGACCTCTATTCACTAAAGAAAACTAATTTTGAATTTAGAAAAAAACGTATAACCTAAACTAAAATTGTACATACTGAAGTTGTCTGATTTTTTTAAAAGATTAGATATCCGTCATTTTCCTCAGGACATACATGTATATATTCAAAGACATCGAAGAAATCTATTTGGTTTCAGCTATATGGTGACACAGTTTAAAATAATTTAAATTTGGTCTAAAAACTAGTTCTTATAATGTTCACACAATGTGTTTATTATTTACTAGTTTTTATTTAATTCCATTTACATCAAAAGGACGTTAACTCAAGCTGCAAACGTACTGCAGGATAAGATTCTTCACTTAGATAATAACATAACAGAAATAGCCAATTGTTGTATGTAAGTGCAGTTAATGACTTATTACATTGACATGTATTTAACCCAGTGTCACATTGCATGCCGTCATAGTTATGTGGCAACGCACAAAAATTACGCACTTTGATAATTATTTTCAAAGTGTCTAAACATAAACTCTCTTCTCAAGATCAGTTCAGATAAATCACTTTAATATAAAAATAAGAGAGGTATATTGTACAAACAAATAAATATTATCAACTAACAATTAACCATCAGGGTATTTTTTGCACTGATATTCTTAAAAATCATATTGTATTATGTATATATTATAAACACACATCTTTTCTCATCATGTTTGTTTAGAAGATAATGAGCATAAAAAGAATTTGAACCATTTGAAATATGTTGTACATTGATCTTCATAATATAAATTATTTTCGTTTTCCTTCATAGCCCAATGTTTTGTGCCAAATAAGAAATGCCTTTTCAAGGAGTCCCAAAATTAATGCACTAAAAAGTGCGTAGTATTTTAAAGTGCGTTGTAACATATGCAAGCTACTACAATGAGAGGTTATCGAGAGGATATGCCTAATCAAACTGTACAAGAAGTATAGATATTTCATGTCAACTAAAATTGGATAGTTGTAAATGCAAATACAAAAGCCTTATCAAGGAAAAAGTAGGTAATACTTTCGTGAAAAAGTCTGACATGAGAAATATACGTAAATATTCATCATTTACAACAAGATAAATGAGTCGCAATATTTAACAAAATGTCGAATTGGAATGTTTCTAAGTTTAAAAGGATATCAAAGACACAAGAAAAAATATAAAATGAAATGAATCAAGATATTGTACTGGTGAAATAAAGGAAATTATAATGATGATGGAATAGAAAGTTTACATAGATTCATACTTACATGTACAATAGTCAACCGCCTCAGTAATAATGTCAACAATTATATAACGCTTATCGTCTACATAAACAACATTTCTAGCCCGACAGATAAAAATTCATTTTTAAGATTTAAAACATACTAAGTAAGTTATATACCATTCAGATGAGATAGTGTTTCCCTGAGACGTATCGGTCAACAGTACCAAGAAGTGAAAAATAAGCATCAGGTTTGGGTAAACAGTACTGTTAGATAGGGATCATGTTAAGGCTAATACCATCCAAATAAGGTCTTGTGCAACTCAAGTGGGATAGCACGAAGCTAGTTTATCCCCTTAAGATATAGAACGGACACTAGTAGATTTGTTGGTCATAGGGCATAGTGGGCCCCATTATACTTCAATATAATTATGTGGGCTAAACAAGGCGTTCTGCATAGGAACAAGAACGTTTCAATGTCACCCGTACTAAATACAGTATTAATAATACTCATCCTACAATGTGACAAAACTAAACTATACTTGGGATAATTACGAAAATATGTTCAGACTACCTAGACACTACGATGTACAGTGCTGCAACCGATACAGTTCCGATGCCTGTGTCCTGGCTTATTTACTTGGGTCGTCAACAATTTTAATCAACTTAAACGAAACACCACCATCGTATTTCGAAAAAAAAATATTGGCCTAAGTTGGTTGTGTTATTTCGAACAATATTTTTTTCATCTTAATTTAAAACATTTGATTCAATTATAGGTAGACATTAAACAAAACAAACTTGAAATCTCGACTAAAGTTTTTTAAAAATCGTGGTTTCAGAACGATACGTTGTCTTCCAAAGTAATGGCGTCGCTCATGCGACAAACATAAACTTAAGTAGATCTTGCTAAGATACATTTTATTTTATTTTCTTTTTTAAGAAACAAAACAAAATTGATCACAAGTTTTTACGTAAGTGATTTTATTATTGCATGTGCCTGGTATAGTATTTTGGATAAAATGCCCTACAATTCTAAAATTGGCGAAAGCGCCCTGCACGATGAAAAAAAAAAACACGCGATCGATGTGCACGTGAAGTAAAACAACGTAACGTTCTTGAGTGTGCAAGATAAATCGGATATTTTGACAGTTCTTGCAAAAAATAGATTTTTGTTTGCTTTTATACCTTATTTTCAATATTTTTTGTACAAAATGAAGTCCATGTACTTATGAACCTGTGCAATCTAAATGCCTCGCGATCAGAGAGTAACCGACGAACGTAACTTTCTAGATCGGTTATTATACCCTTGTTGTAGGAGAGGAACGGTAAAAAACACAAGGGCGACAAATTTTATGAGTTCATGCTCGTTTTCTTAAAGGTAAATGGTGTAAAAGGCAAAAGATGATTTTTTATCTACCAAATAAAATTTTATTGGCACTATAAAAGTTTTAAAAACCACGTATTTATTCAAAAGTTTGTCACATATATCAAAATTTTAATTTTTTGAAACATTTGCACATTTCAAATAATTGTAAAAACAACTTTTTAAAATGAACACAAAATTTTAAAAAAAGACAAGTATAAAATATTTTTAATCTTAAGAAGATCAAAGACAAATTCACAAGTTATCGAAATATTTGCTGTATTTATCATATATAAAATAAGTAATAATTTAAATGCTATACAAAGTTTACATTAATATAAAAGCATATATGTATATGTAATCTTGCAATACTATGGTCGCCGCCAAAATAAAGTAGAACGTCATCAGCAATAACGAAAGCTGTATACGTAAGCCGCCTTCATAACGATATGCGTAACCGCGCTGGTTGCGTTACACTGAAGCGGCGGTTCTTCTGTGTCAACAATACCAAAATGTGCAATTTAAGCATCGGTTTCTTGTATCAACGCAGTTACGCAAATTATAATACTCTTAGCTAAAAAAAAGGTGTAAAGAAGATCACTTTATATACACACATGTTCAAGATGGTTTTTGTGTATTTTCATAAGATATAAACAACATTTGAATTATAGGACAAATACATAAAGAAATTGACCTTCTTCTTTACATAAATTACATCGTTTGCGCAAGTTCTATGGTCGATACAATAACCTGGTCAGCGAGTTCAATGTTTCATTAGGACACATGCTGACTGACGTTTTTCATACTTTTTAGACCATTATTCATACACCGGACTGACCACGGTTTCTTCCGTTTTTGTTTTTCATGATCTTGACAATGAGTACACGGCGTATGCCACCGGTCGACAGGGTATGCTTACTTCTCCTAGGCACCTGATCCCAGCTCCAATATAAGGTAGGTCCGTGTTTGCTCAAAGTTTGTTTACATTCAATTCATTGTGAATTCAAACGAAACAAGAATTAAAATAAAATGAAGATTAATTTGATTTAAAATTACTCACATATTCGCTTGTAAGTTTGAAATATTAAATGAATAATTCTTATCAAATAATTGTTACGAGCAAATAATATTTCTTGCACACTCTGAATAAAACCATTTCACAAATGTAAATTTTTTTATCTAGTTGTAGGTGATACATACTTTAGAGTGATACCAATCATCTTGCCTCGATGAAAATTGGTATAGGTCTTAACACACTATTAGGCATGACAGATTTTTCAGTTCTTCCAAAGAAACATGGGTTTAGCCTTGATAAAACTGCACAAACGGATAGACAGACTATTAGATTTATTTAAAAATTCTCAAACATTTTTTATTTACAAATTCAAAACACATAGTTATGCATGGAAGTCTATATCAAACCAGGAATTTATCATATATTTACCTAAATTAAGTTCTATGTACTTTATTCCATGAACATTGTCTATAAAAATTATAAATCGGCAAAACGAAACTCAACGAGGATCAGTATTTGCCATAAAATCTTAAACTGGGAGTGCGCTTTAGGATATACCATTATAATGAAGTTGGCAATATTTGATTGCCAGGCTCAATGCAAGTAAAAGAGGTGGTGCTATATGCATACTGCAAAAGTTCGCCTCATTAAGCCTAGCTATTTAATAGTATGATCAAGGCTCCTGCAATTAGCATGATATCACTAATCTGATGGACATAATTCAGTTGACTTCAAATCAGATATACAAGTAGTTGTTAGCAAGTATGGGTACTGTCATTATTAACATCCAATGAGAATTTTGCTTCCTTTAATACAGTTTGTATAGAGTATGTTTATATCTGCATTACACCATTTATAGAACTACAACACTTTATACAGCAAGAGGGCACCTTCCATAAGAACTTCAGCACCATTCACTTCCTTAAAATACGGACACGACGACGATTTTACTTTTTGCCATCTTCCAGCTCTTTCAAGCTCATCGCAAAGTGGATAAAAATCTCTGTATTCTTCAAGATCCTTAAAACTTTCCATTCGAGCCACAATACAAATAATTCCGCCTTGAAAACAGATAAAAAGTTATTTCACGTTAGTATCCATCCGTTTGATAAAAATGAGTTTCTTTTAATATATTACAGTTAAATAAACACCAATCTTTTATCTTTAACAAGTATCTCCTTATCATAAGAAAATTGATACTTTGTATATGAACTTGCATATCAATAAAAATGATGGAAATATATAACATAAATTCGTAAAATTAGTCGAAGATAAGGACGTAGCTCTTGCTTCTACTTTGATATTGGAACCATCTGCAATATAACTGTATAATAATAATAATTCGACAGCACGTTTTTCAACCTGTAGGTATTTTGTCAGTATAAAAACACTCACCCTTGTAAAATAATAGAGATAAACGAACGAATGTGTGTATTTTGTCCTTGTATCTTATTTGCTTAATTAACAACAAATTATATAATAAAAACAACCAAACTAATAACAGTGTTAGTAATTGACAGTAATTCAGCGCTGTTTACAAAGAATTTTAAGTTAAAATTGGCAAAACTTTGTACATATGTTAAAATCACACACTTTTTCCTTTGAAATGTTATAAAAATAATCATTATGCTTTTTTAATCAAAATTTTTACCAAACAAAAAGAAACCAGTTTTGAAATAAAGGAATATTAGCATAAAATTAATTTTATGTTTTAGATATAACTTTTCACTTAATAAATGCAATTGAATACATTGTACAATATTTTTAAGTGTTCTGAATTACACAGAGTTTGGAACACTATATATACCCTACCTGGCTTGGTCAACCGTATCATCTCATATAGAGCCTCGCTTTCGATGTGATTAACTAAATGGCTTCCCACAACTGTGACGATATCGTATGACGCTATGAAACGAGATCATTTAACTTCAATGAATCAACCAAACATCCATTCATATACAATATAAATTTATATTAATGACTACATATTTGCAAACGATGTTGAACTTTTAAATTCAACTTATTTGAACAAGCCCAGTTTCAAAGTTGTCCACAAGAGGTAAACAGATAACAATAATTCCATTAAAAGGGTAGAACTAGCTCCAGAGCTGAACAAAATCTTTCGAAATACCTTTTGGAAGGTTTAACTGTTCCTTGCTAACAGTTTCACAGATGTAGTTTCTATACAACCCTTTTTGTTTAGCTGCCTCCAGCATCCCTGGAGACGGATCCAAAGCGTCAAAGATTTTAAATCCCATCTTACGCATCTACAATTATATACTGAAGTTAAGTATGTATTTATATATTCCTTACCTAACAAGATACATTAAAGAGCGTTTTTTTTTATATTAGAAATCATGACATATTTAATTAATTTGGAATTTTTTGGCACACTGCATAACTGTTCATTACAATCCACATTCTTTTGTATTTTTAAAGTGTAAAATCCCCTTGTTGTTTTTACTCAACCTGACAGAAGGCAGTCAATAGAAAAAATTGGATTTTTTTCTTTACCAGTGAATATTTGCATTTACCAGAAAGCTCATGCATTTGCAATGAAGTTTGGACACAACGGTATTTTTGACTGTTATTAATTTATTATTTATGAAAATATATTAAGCAAAGGCACAATAAATCTGGAACAAAAAAAAAACATAGACGTTCATTCATAACCAAAGTCACGCACATATTTATCGTGCAACCAACAAGGGATATACATTGCATTGGCATAGGGCAAATACCTCTTCCGCTACCAGTCCCGTTCCAGCACCGATATCAAGGGTTATCTTTTGTGGCCGCTCTTTTTCCTCGAATATTTCTGCGACGGCGAGAGCCGCACTATTTGGCGCATTGTAACCACAGACTAAACCAATCTTCCAAAAAAAAAAAAATGAAATAAGTAAATAATATAGTACAATTCAATCACCAATCGCTAGATATTCTTTTAATTAAGTGGTTCTTTTAGTCGTAAAGAATGTTTTATATTCATAGTGACGTCAAATTGTCAATCAACAGCTTAAAAAAACACAAACAACAGAGAAAAAAACATATGTTTGGCGTAGAACTTTTGATAAGCAAACAAAACAAAGTAAATAAAGTTTTATTAAGATTAATGTACATACTAACTTTTAGAAAAACTGTACACTAAGTTACCATGCAGCATCACCTCATGTTCTCTTTAAAAAAAAGTGATTCTGTAAACATATTTCGCGAACTGCTTCAATTCCAAATTTAAATCCATTCTAGAATGAAGGCAAATTTTCCCCATCAGGTGTTATCTATCAGAGGAACGTTGTACCGTGTTCATGTACATTCTTAAAAAACATTTTTATATCCCAAAGCCGCGTTTGGAATCAATCACGCCGTTATAACTACAATATGATTTCGTAGAACAAAATGAAAACACTCCTAACAAAAGATATCTTAATGCTCTCGTTATTCAAATGCTTGTTGAAACCACGTTGATCGCCTAATAATTATGTAGCGAACTGAAAACCAATATGAATGAAATGTATCAATTAACTGTCAAGTTACGAACCAGCCAACTGATCATCACGCATATATTAAACCATTAGGAATTCTACGTGCAGATGCAATGATGCAATTTCCATGTTAGGGGAACCATTTGCAAACATAACGAATAAACTTATGATTCTGATACGATTTAAGATATATCTTACATTCCAATGCGCATGAGTAAATTTGATGTCACATCTGTTTGACAATCAAGTTTTTGAGTCGTCATGGCAACTGAAAATGTGAGTATTATAATACCTGATCGTAATCTTTGCAGAGATCATCATAAGCTTTGTTGAGTTCTTCCTGTGACAGTTCATCGGCCATGGTTTTTTCTATTAGGTTTAACAGCTCCGGGTGCTCTACGGGAATTGTATGTCTTAATGACGTCATTGTATGCTAGAAAAAAACGCAACTAAGACTGAAATTTCGTCATTTTAAATATCGCCTATAATACAATGCATAACTCGGGGGGAAAGGAAGGTTATAATAACTCTAATTTTTATATAAATTTTTTATTTTTTTGCTTTTTATCCTACTCAACGGCATTTTCAATGAACCGCAAAAACATAGCGTCACGTTAGTCGATAAGAAGTCAGAAGAGTTTGGTTAAGGTAGTCCTGTAACCAAATAGCTGTGCTATGACCTAGATGACTCAAGTTGATGTGAAATTGTCATGAACAATAATGCTTCTCGCAATTTTACGCGGATATGAATTTCTAGCGTTTAGAACGTTTTAACACGAGCTTGGACTTTCAGTGGGATGTTACTATCTAGTTTGCTCATCAAAATAAGCTTTCATATAATTGACCTCCTTTCTTCTAATTCGCTAAGAGAAGCTCATTAATATTCATAGACTGTCACAACCGGAAAGCTGTTTGCCAAGATCTGCTCTGCTGTGTGAAATTGACGCTGTTTCAGCGAAATATACATCCCTGGATGAAGTCGGACGAGTGTCATTGCGTTCAATGTATTCATATCTATTAGCCAATGACTGGACAGTTAACGATGAGTAGACCCCGCCTTCATCAAATCGGAGTTTGTCACGTACTATCCAAAGTCCAAGCTCTTGTTAAAACGGTTCTAATTAGGAATCTACAGAATACGAACAACCTGCAATAAACTGTATTGAAAACGAAGTCCGGACTGATTATTCTTCCTATGTATAAAATGCTTAGATTTAATACTCGACATTATATGGACTCATTAATGAACCGCCTAATTATAAACTATAGATATGCATTCGAACAATATGTATATACTATCACTTATTAGGTTTGTTACTGACTGACTACAGAAATATATTGAGTTGATCAATCTTATAGATGGCGAGGCGAGGTAAAATCAGGATTGTGACGTAGTGCGATACTTGGACTTCTCTAAATATTGCGATCATATAGCATACAGATTTAGAGGAACGGTGATACGTGTCCGGTTTCTGATTTTCTCAGGATCGAAATTACAAATATACATGTTTAGAATTGAAAAATAAATAGATTCATCAACACTGTAAATATGATAGCATCAAAAGTTGAAAAATAACGATTGTTTTGAGAGAATACATGACAGAAAATCGTTCGTTCATAAACATAAAAAATTCATAACTTAACAATATAATCTTTTCACATTTTACGCTCACAATTTTCATTTTTAACAACTCCGCCGGATTTTAATACCTGATAAAAAAAAATATAATAACGAAATTTGCAACAACTAGCTTATCTTATATATAGCATATATTTTGACATTAATAAGCATATTTTATTAAGGCCATCCCGAATATATACACACTTCTAAAATCCGACTAAAATGTATACTTAAATGACTATTAACAATAAAGACATTGATTACTTAGAAAACATATTAAGAATAGTGACATTAATTCCATAAAACATGAAAAGGCTTTTATATGCATTATTTTTACACCTCGGTTGTTGAAATAACACTGATTTAACAAAATTGGTCAGAAAAGCCTTCAATTAATTATAAGTAGAAGATAATGTTTGGAGACTATCAGAGATGGGATTAATAGTAGATGATGCTTAATGTGGTATGTTTTGACTTTTTATTTAATAAAATCAAATTAGAGGAAAACCAATTTGAGATTATTTTCTCGTGAAACAGGAAAAAACGATTTTAACAATTTTACAACAAAAAGTTTAAAGCATCAATAATATGGACTCCTTTATTATTAACATTATAAAAAGACCTACATACTACACGAAAATATAATGCCTTAACTGAGTTTCAGTTCATGCACCTGCATTACCAAGTATCAAGTGTAAACCTAAGGATCCTCTAGACACTAAATAAAATAATTCTTTTGAACTATATTGCCTTTCATTTACTACTGAATTTCGATTATAAAGATACCCGCCATTTCACCCAAGGGAATATATATTCAAAGACATCAAAGAAATCTACCTTGTTTCAGCCTATTTCCATGGGAACAAAGTTTACAGATATTTTAATTTAGTCAAAAAATGTTAAAAAGTTCTAAGATTGGTCACATAATGTGTAATAATTGTAGTTTAAATTTAATTCCATTTACATCAAAAGGAATATCACTCTAACTGCAAACCTATTGCAGAATAAGATTTCTTAATTTAGCATGGTCTTAACTGAGATAATTACATAATGAACATGTTGAAATGGCCAATTGTTAATTGTAAATGCAAGTACTTAATTATTACATTTACATGTATTTAATCAAATTTGACATTCTATGGCGTCATAGGTATAGGGTAACGCAGTTTGAAAAAAATATGCACCTTGAAAAATGTCTTCAAGTGTCTAAACATAAACCGCCTTCTCAAATTCAAATCAAATAAATCACTTCATTATAAAAAATGAGAGGTACTCTGTACAAAGTATAAAATATTATCAACTAAAAAATATAAGCATCAGGACATTCTTTTTTCACTGATATTCCAGAAGATCAAATTGTGTTTCATATACATAGTTAAAATATATTTCTTCTCATCCTGTCTCAACAGAAGCTTAGGAAATTTGAACCATTTGAAAACCTGTTATACATTAATCTCTAAAATATAAATCATACATTTCATTTAGTAAAAAGATGAAAGAAAAAAAAATTAGTTGGTAAACGATACAGTTTAAGTCCTGTTATGATAATACAAACTTCACGAGTTGTCCCCACGAGTTGTCTTAACGTGTAAATTATTGAACTACGAGACCTTTGTAGAAAACTTTTAAATCAAGAAGCTGCTTTTAAAGTTAGCTAAGAATCCCTTGGGATCTGTTCCCATTAAGCTAAACAAGGTTAACAATCGTTATTTATTGAATTTAAAAGTATCACGTATTTCGGGCAAATCATGCACAGTTCTTTTTTCAACGTGCGTAAATATTGACGATATTATCGCACTTTGAAATAAAATTATATTTTTCAAAGTGCGTTGTCTTGGAACTAGATCAACGCACTTTGAAAAAAAAACTTTTAATGTGCGTAATTGTTCAAAGTGCGTTGTAGCATTGCTAAGCTGATATTATGAGAGGCTACCAAGAGGATGGTTATTAAAACTGTAAAACTAGTACAAAAAATAATGTCAACTTAAATTGGCCATTATGAAATACAAATAAAAAAGTCTTACCAAGGAATAATTTGGTAATAGTTTTTGTGAAAAATCTGACATGAGAAATATACGTAAAAGTTAACCATCAACAACAAGATAGACGAGTCGCAAACATTAACAAAATGTCAAACTGGAATGTTTCTAGTAAGTTTAAAAGGATATCATAGGCACACCAAATGTCAAATGAAATGAATGAAGGTGTTCTACTGATATAATAAAGGTATATTAAAATGATGATGTTATCGAAAATTTACACAGATTCATACTTACTACAGTCAACCTCCTCAGTAATAATGTCTACAATTATCTTACGCTTATCGCCTATATTAACAACATTTCAATCCCGACTGATAAAATATACCAGCGGAAAAAAGAAACTGTGCATTATAAAATTTAGTATAATTTTTCTATATCTATTGTTTGTATTTATAAAATTTAAACAATCGATTATGGTATTGTTTTTGACAATATCGGATGGTAACCGTCCGGGTGCACGGACTTTTTCATGGTTAGTGAGCACCTGTTGTTTATTGAAGAATTTGTACGCACGAGTTTTACGGGCCAATACTGTTTGGAATAAGAACTGTAAAGGATTTGTTTAAACTTTTTTTGTTAAGGAAATCATTTTAGTTTCAACAAAATTTACCCATATGTCATGCCACGACTCAACGACAACCAACGTAATCGTGCTGTTGGGATGCTGCAAGCTGGAATGGCACAAAATACTGTAGCAAGACACTTTGGAGTTCATCGGAACACCATCCAGTCATTATGGAGACGTTTTCAACAATCTGGCAACACCCAGGATCGACCGCGCTCTGGGCGACCTCGTGTGACGTCACGTCAACAGGACAACCACATTGCTGAGACTTGTGCATCTGAAAAATCGTTTCCAGACAGCAAGTTTGACTGCCCGTAGCATTCCAGGGCTTCGACCAATTAGTCCAAGAACTCTGCGTAATCGTCTGCGCGAGCAAAACATCAGTCCAATTTAAGACGTCCAGCGGTGCGCCCAGTAGTGCTTCAACGTCATCGTATCGCCAGACTAGCGTGGTGCACACGACATCTGCGATTCGGAATACAGGACTGTGCCAATATTCTGTTCACTGATGAATCCAGATTTCATTTGGATAGCAGTGACGGCCGTTGTAGGGTGTATCGTCACGTTGGGGAGCGTTACCAGGACGCTTGTGTTGTGCAACGTCGACAATTTGGTGGAGGTAGCGTTATGGTGTGGGGTGGAATATCAGCACGTGGAAGGACCCCTCTACAAATTGTCAATGGAAATCTCACCGGCGTACGCTATCGAGATGAAATTATTCAGCGTCATGTGATACCCTTCATACAGAGACATCAAAATCACATCATTCTGCAGCAAGACAACGCAAGGCCACACGTTGCACGTGTAGTCAGGGACTTGTTTGTTCAACAGAATGTCGATGTCTTGCCTTGGCCAGCTGTTTCCCCCGATTTGTCGCCGATCGAGCACGTCTGGGATGAAATGGAAAGACGTTTACGCCCTTTACCAAATCAGCCAGTGACATTGGCCGATTTAGGCCAGGCTTTAACCAACATCTGGAACAACATCCCTCAAGCATTTCTGAACACTTTAGTGGCATCAATGTGACGTCGCTGTCAAGCATGCGTGAACGCAAATGGTGGTCACACGCGTAATTAATTTTGATAATTCACTTTCAAATAACAGTGACTTTCGAGTGTGCTGAAATTGACGTTATTCGACGTTGACATTAATGTGTTATGAGATGTAGTTACGAATACATGTGTTAACAGTATTACAAAAAATAAAATTTGTTTATTGTAATTTTTAAATGTTTTTTCATAAAGTAAATAATGCACAGTTTCTTTTTTCCGCTAGTATACATTTTAAGATTTAACACATATTGCCCTAAGAAGGCCACATACTATTCAGATGAGACATTGTTTCGCGGAAAGGGGTGTTTTTGATCGGTCCACAGTACCAAGAAGTTTAAAATAGGCACCGATTTGGGCCAAGAAATACTGTTATAGTCTGTCCCAAGTTATTGCTTCCATCACTTTTTGCTTGATATTTCGATAATCAGAAATACCTTTGTGCATAAACTGCGTTAATCCACTAATATGAAAAATGTCCAGATTATCTGTTTTGAAACGCCTCCTCTACCGCTTAGGTTTCAATACACAACCCAAAATAGTAAGTCTACGGTATTTTTGCATTGCATCAGCCATAATTAAGCCCGGATGATAACGTTGATTTCCGAATGGAGAAAAGATGTAAACATCTCCCATTATAAATCTCCGTAAGAAATTTGTTTTCGTTCCTGTGAACTTTTATGAGTGAAAAATGATAATTTGTCAATGAAGATATCTTGGATATTTTCCCTTTTATCGATTTCAACAGCATTTCTTTCACAGATATGTGTATTTTTATTAATAATCATCAAAAAGTGATGGAAGCAATAACTTGGGACAGACTATAGATAGGAATCGTATCAAGGCAATTAGCGTCCAAATGAAATTTTGTGAAACTCAGTTGGTATATGTAGCACGAAACTAGCTTATCCCCTTAAGATAAAGAACGAAAAATATTACATATATACATGCATGTAGTAGATTTGTTTGGTCATGGGGCAAAGTGGACCCCATCATACTATAATATAATCTCAAACAGAGCATTCTTTGCAAGGGAACAAGAATGAAAAATGTCACCTGCGCATTGAATACAGTATTAATGGAACCTACATTATAACGAAACTTATTTTTACTTTGGATAATGATGAAATATGTTCAGACTAAATATATTGTATACAGTACTTCAACCGTTACAGAACCGGTGTCGATGTCCACAATTGTTATTTACTTATTTACTTTCAACATTTCTTATATAAAATATATCAAATTTAACGAAACATACCACCGTTGGAACAATTTACTTACTTGGGAATTATATTTCAATATAATACTAAATTTACAAAGGCTGAAAAGCAATTATCTGACCAGGGTAGAAAGGCAATGTTTCCGCTAAGGAAAAATATTAGAGGCATGCTACTTAATTATGAAACATTATAATCGCTTTTTGATTGTTATGTTGGTGGTATTATTAATTATGCATCAGAAATTTGGGGCTCTCATAAAGGTAACAATGTTGAAAACCTGCACCTTGATATTTGTTAGCAAACTGGGTGTGAAAAGGTCTTCATTTAATGCTGCTGTGTATGCAGAGTTAGGTAGATTACCTCTTATTACAAGAAGGTTTTTTTCAATTTTAAGATTTTGGAAGGATGTGTTATGTAGTTATAATTGTATTATCCAAAAATGTTACGAAGAAATGTACATTAACAGCAAATTAAATGGACATAAAAACTGGGCTTCTGATGAAAAGAAAATTTTAAATGAAATTGGATTCAATGAAGTTTGGAATAAACAGACAATTTATTCAATTACTCTAAAAGTCATAAATCAACGAATCGCCGACCTGGCTAAACAAGATATTTTTGGTAAAATAGAAAATTCGCAGAAATGTTATATTTTATAAATATTTAGTTGATGGATTTTATCTTCAATGTTACCTTAGAAAGTCAGTTCCTGTAAAATTCCAACAGTGTATATCGAAATTAAGATTGTCCTCTCATCGTTTAGCCATCTAAAACTAGAAGGTACAATAATACACACAGAGCCCAAAGGAACTGCATTTCATGTTAAAACTATGTTGAATATGAATTCTATTTTATTTTAGTGTGTCCAGTATATATTGAATACCGTAAAAAATATATTAAAAAGTATTTTTATGAGAAACCATCGATGTTCAAGCTGTTGCAATTGTTTAATGACGCTTTATTTTAAAGATATGTATAACCTCGGCAAATATATTTACTATTGTATGAAATTAAAAAAGATAATGTAATTTACTTTAGATGTTGTTTCTTTTCCCCTTTACTTATGTCATATTTCATATTTATGTATCTACTTGGGTCTCCTGTAAAAAAAAAACCACTCACTTTACTATGTTTAATTTGTACAATCTAATGAGCTGCAAAGCTTAAAGAAATAATGAATGAATGAAAACTAAAATTTTATCATTTTCAATTGTTTTATTGTCTAAAATGTGAATCGAAGCTTTAAAACTTCTTTTGTATTATTTGGATAGTTTAACAAAATTATCACTGTAATACGTAATGATAAAAGATAATATATTTAATTATTTTGATTTTGATGATAGCGAAACAGCCACGCTGGTCGGTGCCGCATAAGCATCTTCTAAACCAAGCTGCCAAAAAAACTTCAATTACAATTATAATGTTATAGACCCTTTATGCATTCATAATTTGTCGAACCATTTTGTATCACACAATTGAAATGTTATTTTAAAAAGGGTTTGTTCTTAGACATGTGTGGTCCCCTCTAGGTTGAAAATTCCGCAACATATATTTATTTTAATTATTAAATTATCTATGTTTTACAGTGCCTAATAAAATGTATCAGCATTTACCATAACTTACGTGCTTTGTGATTTTTACGAAGTCATCGTAACTATTTATCGACAGCATTTGATTTATTAAGTTTTATCTCAAAACATTATTGGTTTTTACCCGTATTAAGGAATATTATTCCCTACGGTTTTTTTCCCGTAACCTATTTTGTATTATCAAGATAGTGACGTTAATATCGCAGAAATTTATTTACAAATGATTTATCCATAAAGTCCAATTTATGAAAAAATTTCAAAATGCACTTGTCAATATTTATAACTTGAAAATAACAATTACATTTAAACTTTGATATCTCGAACACAAATATCTTGAATATAATTGATATGTCGAAGTGATTTGTAAGTCACAACCACTTATTGTTTAAGTATTTTATCCTAGATATCTCGAATACTCGGTTATCTCGAAGTTTTAAACAGTCCCATCTAGTTCGAGATAATGAATTTTGACTGTAATTGGTTTTTTTATTTGATTTAGGTATTCTAATTTTTCAAAAAGTTTATTTATAAGTAAAGCTACTGAAAGTATATTATACAATGATTACTGCCTGTGCTATAATACACAAACTAAGCATTTGCGCTTAAATGGGTCACAGTCAATACACCATGATTGTTTATCAAATGTTAGCACAATAAGTACCTTCTATAAAGTAATGGTTTTTAAAGACCAGAAGAAAACCATTTTGCAGGAAGCTGTACATGTTTAGCTTATCTGATCTTTGAATGATCAATAATGTTTTTCCATTACCCTCAGGTGAAAATATTCAAACATCGCAATGTTATTTAACCTAAATCTATTTGCTCTAGCTTACTTTATTTGGAAAACACCTGCAAATAAAGAATACAATCATCTAATTTTGGTCAAGTACATTGTATAATTTTTTTATGTGATTAAACACTATCTGAAACACAGAATTAGTTTGCATTTTATTCTGTTCACATCTGTTGGGAAAAAACTACAATTGCTGCGGAAATAGAATTCCACTGATCTGTCCTTAAGGGGGATGTGCGGCCATCTTGTACATTTGAGAATAAAAATGTAAATATTTCTTAAGCTGGCTTGTTTTTGTCCGAAACTGACCAAAGCTGTTGCCAAAAGATATAAAAGCAATAAATATATGGTTTTTACATGTTGTTTTGTATGCACATTACGCATACAAGAATAAGACAGTGCTTTTTTATCACGTAGAAGAGCATTAGAACTACGCAAATTGCAGAAAAAATATGAAAGGGCTTCTTTGATCCCATTTCTACAATAGTTTGTTGAGAAAATGGTTGAATCTTGCACATTAATTTTGCAACTTTGCCTCAAAATAGGGTACCCTATTTTTGTTAGTCGGCATGGGATCTATTTTTAGAACAAGTAAAACCCAGTCTACACTTAGAACTCCTGCGTGTATGGAGGCATATTGACGTTATATTTTATAAAGCAAGATAAATGTCAATTCAAAACAATCTGTGATGAATAGGAAAAACATCTCTAGACCAGTCCCAAGTTTGATTTTTCAAAGCTATAAAAATAAATTAAGTAAATTCTTTTTAGAAGTGATATATGGGTCCAAAATATAAATGTATTGAATAAAAAATATACAGATATATTTTTCAATGAAAATATAACTTTAATGTACCTCCATAGACACAGACCAAAATATCTCGTGCAAATTGATGGTTTTTAGACCAATTTTCAGAATATGGTACCCTATTACACCTTAAATAAGCAAGCTTTGACATTTTTCTCGACAAATAGTTGTAAAGTGGACACTTATGACCTCCTTTCAGATTTAAAAAAAATAAATTTAAGTCTTTAGCTGCGCAATTCTAAGTGATAAAAAAGGCATTATTCTGTTCATTATCTGCATACAAAACAGCATGTAGAACCACATATTTATTGCCATTTTATCGTTTGACAACAGATTTTGTAAGTCATGGGCAGAAGGAATGTTTACATTTTCATCCTTAAATGTACAAGAATGCTGCACATCTCCCTTCACCGAACATTAATTTTACATAATCAGTTGATTAATTTCTATAACTAATTGTCAAATTTCATGATTAATGTTTTATTTATTTATTTAAGCAATCGTGTCGTTTTGAGATGTTTTAGACTCACACATTGAATGACTTCCTTATATTTATCCCAGTACTAGTCCAGACGTTTCTGTCATATGTACAGTTTTATATATGATGAATATTATGCAATGCGTATTTTCTAAGGACGAGTGGGCAAAGGGAGTGTGCAATAGTCTCATATAAAAATATAGGTACAATTAACAATTCGCCTCTAACAAATGTTGAAATAATTGTTTCTAAGTCAACAGGGGATCTAAAACCCGAGAGATGAGAAATGAAATAAAGAAGGATGCCGTATTGATCGCGAAAAAAATAAACAGTTATTATGAAATTGAGAAAGGCGAACCACGTGCCTGTCAGTTGAGATCGACAATAGTAAGGAAAAAGAGGTCTTAGGAAGGGTTGTATTATTTTTAAAAAATCAAAGTTAATACCACAGCATTCAGTATCTTGTTTTACTTATATTAATTTTACCGTATCTAATATGCAAACTTGTTTACTGATATTAGCCATACCATATCAAATTTTCTCATATTTTGTATTTGTATAAACAATACAAAAAGAAAAGAACAAATAGTAACATTAGATTTTATAGAATGTTGCTTTTTACAAGTTGTACTGAAAAATTAAAGCCTGAATTTTTAAGATTTGAAATCTACGAAAATTGTTAAGTCGTAGGTAAAAAAAGATCATCTGAAAATTATCTCCCTTGCGCCGAACAGTATTTCAACCAAAGAAATAAATGTAAATTTTCACATCAAGTATTTTCTACCAATCACAAATGAGAGGAAGTGCACAACCCGGAGACTGTAAATTATTTCAACTCTTTAAACCGTCTTTCAAGGAAGACGGTAATGAATTTATGCTTTTGTTTCGTTTTTCTCCGAACAACAACTCTTAAAAAAAAAACCATTATGATATTTCTACAGACAGATAGACCGTCACACGTGTTAACTTTATTATTGATATACAAAATATGGATGATCAAAATTTGTGCTTTCATTTTTTAATAATTCATTTGTCAATAAGTGATAAGAAGTTAAACAAAATAACATTTTTAAAATCAATGATGCAACTGATGAGCCTCTCTCGTTGCTTTGGGGATTCTCCTTAAAGACGATTCGATGTCCTTTTTTATTGTTTCCACCAATGTTCTGTGGCTGTATCTTTTGATAGGTTGTCCATCGTGCGACACAAGAAATTTCTCATAATTCCAGCTGACGTCACTTCTACAAACTGGATGCCAGCAAATCTCGCCTAAGTCTCGCGCGATTTGTCCATCGTCGTCCTGAGGTACTGGTTGTTTTACTTTGAGGTATTCATACACGGGGTGGGTTTGGCTGCCATTTATATCGATTTTGTTATATATGGAGAATTTTGGTTCAAATTTGACCCCGGGTCTCACATTTTGTAGAAATAAAGGAATTTCGGCGTTACTTAAGGGTTCCAATTTGCCAAACTGGTTGCAGGGAAAAGCCATAACGATGAGTCCTTTGGGTCCATATGACGTCACAAATTCATTCAGCTATTTGAAAAAAAGAATTTCGCTTAAATTCATATATGTTACATTTATATATGCATCATAAATTTTAAAATTATTTAAAAAATCATAAAACATTTGAAATTCAAAGATGCTCTCGAAATAGAAAGTGTGACATTTTTTTCTTCAATTTCAATAGCATTATATTAAGATTTTTGAACTTAGCAATGTTCGATAACTCATAAATATCTTCAATACTATTATTTAATAATATCATGGATTTTATTTAATGTTAGAAAATGTGCATCTTAAATATATCTATTTGTGCATGTAGTTATCGATTCATATCTATTATAGAGAGAAACAGTATATGAGGAAGCGGTTGGTTCGACCTCTCAAATATGAAAAAGATTTCTCCACAAATCTACTCTCTTCCTATGTTTTTTTTTTTTAATTTCAATTTTGATATTTATGTTAATATATACAATTAACTTGCTGAAAAGCTTCAACTTTGTAAAATGTATAGTAAAACTAATGTTGATTTTAGTTTAACACTTTTAACATATTTGAATGATTACAATATTTTGAGGTAAAAACCTGAATGCCGTTAAGCAATGTGAGCTGTATTTTTTACAATTCAACATATCAATAATTTGATCATGCAGAAATAACCCTATAATATAAACACAATACACCCTATTTTTAGCGTGATGACAATAAAGTGATTTTCTTAGAATCAGAGCCGAATTAGTTTTTCTTCAAATTATTACAAACAGAACAGATATTAAATCATTTATATTAGGTTATACTAGTATATTATATTTTTCTATCAATAGCAAGAAAAACACAGACAAATTGCTTTAAATATAGAGAAAAGGTTATATATGTCTTTGTGAAAAGTCTAAAAAAAAAATTTGTTATAAATCTTTTCTAATGCTTTTAAATTAAAAGGATATCGATAAAAAAAATGTAGAGAAATCGTAATATATAAGAGGTAGATGTTTGTCAAATATTTGTTCAATGACATATGAAATCAGAAGATTATGTCCCATTTTAATGCTAAATGTATATGTCAGTATTGGATATTTAGTGTTTGAGTAACGTATTAATTTTATAACTGTTACATGCAAACTATTTTCATCTTCCAAATGTCAGTCTTGAATAAATTTTATTTTCTATTACTATACATCATGATAATGAATTTGATATTAACACGCCGGTGTGTATATCGGGAATCTATATATTTTGCAAAATAGATTTCTATATATTTTTATCATTTAATTTTAGTTTAAAAGGACATTCAACCATATTGACGTTCTACCGCAAGATTAATTTACAATAGTGGAGTTGTTTAACACATTGAAATCAATATACCTCTCTTATCACATTGAAGTTTGTTTTGTCGATATACCACATTTTTATAGTATCTAAGTAAAAGGATGCGAAATGAATTTTTTTGGTAAAAAATTCCGACAATGACCCCCTAGTGATAGTTGAATAGATAAAAAGTATATTTCGAATTATTCAAATAAGTTCATCAGTTATACTGAAAAAAAAACTAATTAAATATGTGTACCTGAGTAAGTTCCTGCTTCGTGTTCTTATCACAAGAAGCCATGTTGACCACAAGAATCACTTTCCCGTGATATTTCTCAAAATGGTCCATTTTCCCACTGGGCAAGTACGCCGACAACTCATAAAACGATGCCACCGATAGCACCGGAATCGGTTTGACGGACATATTGTTCCCGGAAACATTCGTCCCTTTTTTCCTTACGGAAGGCGAACCACTCGGAGATTGTTGGGAATTGTTGAATTTCCCGGCTCCATTGGAAGTCCCAGTTGTATGAGGTACTTTAAGGGTCGGTGTCTGAAGATTATGCGCCGCAGCGGCAGCGGCGGGTTTTTCCAACGGCAATACAGAGGTCATGGCGGAACTGTCAGTAACGACAGAGAAACTCGCAAGAGAGGGCGAGGACACCGGGAATACCTCGCACTTCTTTGTGTACTTGTCATTATAAGAGAGCTAATATCGCAAATGTTGAAAATGGACCTACTGTACGTTCTTTAAAATCAATATTACGTCTCCGATATCTATGTAGAGGCACCGAAAGGGTATACAGTGTATTCCAGTTTCGGCAAAATACTTGGCTTCTTATGTTTTAATTAACCTATTGACAAAACATTGCATTCTTTTAAAACAGTTGTGAAACTTTCAACAGAGATATTTAAATTCTTTCACCTAACTGGTGATAAGGTTTGAAGTTTGAAAGGAGAGTTTTCTTTTTTTTTTTTACCCAACGCGGACCTTAAAAGTGACGTGCCAGGGATATTTGTAGAGGATATGTTTGCGATTATTGGAGAGTTAAACATTAGGCCTTAGCTTTATGCGATTACATATATTTGTAGACCATGCTCCGAGAAAGAGAAGCGACTATTGATTTAAGCTGATACAAGAGGGCCGAACTCACAACCAAGTGTTCCGCAAAAATTCGTTTTATCTTTCTCAATATTGACCGATAATTTTCGAGTACCCTTTAATTTCTTTGTTACCTTCCATAATCGATATCCTTTTATGCTGTATATATTAACTTCTCTAGTCGGAGATTAACACCAGTTATCAATATGTTCTTTTGAAATACACGATAAAGCCCGGTGCTCAAACTGATGAAGAATTTTTTTTTTTTTTACTGTATCGTAGATTAATAGCGACCCGAGCCGTGAAGAACAATGGTAGGAAGGTTCAATATCAAAGCTAGCACTACATGTATCTTCAAAGTCAGGGTTTTTTAATCACTTTGTTTTCAAAGTTAATCCGTCGGTTTAATTTTTTACAAGTATCCCTTTGCAATTTGATAAAAAAAGAGTCGTGAAGAACAATTTTAAAGAGAATCAATATTAGACTAACACTATTTTCAATGTCAGGGAATTTTAATTATGTCGTTTTTAGAGTTCATCCCTCGGTTTGAATTTTTAAAAATATCACTTTTCCCCTTTGATACAAGAACAAGATTTATGAGCAGATACAATCCATAATTTGTTTTTTTAAAATCTATTATTTCGCCATGTTGTAAAAAAACATGTACTACAAAGGAACATGATATTTATAAGTCCAACATATTTTTTTTTAGATAATCAACATTTATATATTTCTCAGATATCAACAATGAAATTTAATTAAAACAAAAATAAAAAAGAAACCAAATTGTAAACAAAAATGTCTAAATACTTTGCAAAGAACAATTAAGATTTTTTATTACTTAGAATCAAAAAATAATGACAAAGAAAATAAAATTTACAAAAAATAAAATGCATATCTTCGGGTTTTTTTTTTTATAAAATAAACGACATGGCTGACAAACTTGGATAAGGTCAGTGACGCCTCAATTATCTCCTTTTCTTCGCCTCCTTTTCCGTTAAAATAAATAAATAACATTGTATAGAGTTGATTAATTGTCCATTGCAACAATGGACAATTTAATAACTCTATACAGTGTACTGTTTTATGTTGTTATCTTATTATTTTGCACAAGGTTTACTTTTTTTTTTAAATTTAGGTTAAGAGGTCGAGATGTAAATAGTCTAAGTATCGGATATACTCCACTGTACATATATTAACATTGACTTCCGGGATACTTCTTTTCCTAAAGAAGACCAAGCATTCGTTATAATTTATTGAGAGCAAACTACGTAATGTATCTCAATTCACATCAGCTTTTGATCTTATGGACAGTGATCCACGTGGTCTCGGCTAACTCGAATCTGACTGCCGGACAAGGTGTCGACTCGAGTAGTCAAATTGTCGAGCAGTCGAGTGATGTCGTCGAGATCCGGTTGCTGCGACAACAACTGAATCAGGAGTCTTTGATCAGGCTGTCTCTGGTCAACCAACTGTACACGCTGAGCAGCGACATGATTGCCGTAAAACAACGAATGATGGCTATTGCAGTGCAAGGTCGACAGTTTGAAGACAAACTTGAAAAAATGAAGAAGAAAATCATTGTACTTAAAAACAAAAATCGGCGCATTGGTGATACTCAAAATCAGATTTTGATCCATGTTCGCAATGCTACTGATGTCGCAACGAGACATGCTACTTCAGGTTCACATGGTAGGTTATCAATCTTATTTCTGAAACAAGCTTATCTTTTAACGATATCGGTGAGCTAGCGCTGTAGCCATCATAAAACACAAGCAGATTTCTTAAACATTGGTTTTAAATTTCTGAATCGATTAATTAACAATAGGAAGGCACAGTGGTGTACTGGAAATGTGCTGGAGTGGGGTCTCAATTTAGAATTGCGAATCTAGAGTGGGCTTCACATCGGCAGTGGCATAGCTCATTGACTGTGCCTTAATCATTATGTATCTACAGTAATTTCAATTTCGAGGTGAAACTTTTAAAGAACCATTGGTACTGTTTTGTAGCAATCGTATCTTCTCGGGCCTTTCCGGCAAGCTCGGAAAACATATCCGAGGTACGTTGTTTTCCAAATATTGAGGGTAGTTATGATAAAGCTAGCTATTTATTATAATATTTAAAATAACTTTGCATTATAAGACCTAAGCTACTGTTACTTTTTGACATTTACAATAAAACACAAAACTTCATGCGAAGATGATAAATCGAAATTTACAGTAGTACAGCATTCCCAGAATCCCCTACTATGGAGTCGAGCATGCGTATTCCAGTCAAAAAAGACTAACGTACATGTAGTTGCTAGCGCTCGAGCAGTAAGAAAAACATGAATTTAGGAGGATTTATATAGTGATCTTCCGTGTCATCACATATTATTTTTCAAAAGAGCGATAAAAATGTCAAAATCAATGTATAAGGGGGAGTTTTATTAATTTCACAAGGAAACTATTTGTATTACATGTCACATCTCACCTCCTCAGAGGTAATAAGGTAAAATTGAAAAAAAAAAACCAACAAAGTAGATAATACATGTATATGTGCATTGTTCTTATCAGAAATATTGCAGATACCCTCTTTAACTGTGTTAATATGGTTGTTCAGAATGTTTTTGTCCGTAAATACATGTGAAGCCTGATGTTTGAGCATTCAAAGCCAATAATTGTGTTTATTTCATTTATGTCAACGTTTATAAGACAGTTAGAGTTTTTCCATTGCTCCACTGGAGAAACTCTAACTTTTTCACTTCAATTTATAATATTTCAGGAGAGTATAATTTTAAATTGAAGATGTATATTGGATCATAGGTAATCCTAAATATATGACTAAACTAAGCCTTTCCTAGCTATATATAATAGTTAATTGATTTTTGTCAACGTAAAAGTCTCTTCTTTAGATAAATCTAGACAAAAATAGTTATATCATGACACAATTTTAATTTCACAGATGAAGACCCAGTTGTCGCTTTTAACGCCTGTACAAGTAAAAAGCATGATTTCAAAACAGACACTACGGTAAATGTGGTTTATGATAGAACTTTGCTGAACACTCATGACGTGTACAATACGACAAATGGCTTCTTCACGGCGCCATCTGGCGGACTATACGTGTTTTCCTGGACGAGTCTAGTAGCAGAAATGTCAAAGTTCAATGCGGAGCTCCTTGTGAACGGGGAGAGAAAAGACCTGGGAAACTGCAATAATAATAATGAACTGGGTCAACAAGGCTTTGAAAGCTGTTCCAATACGGTGCCCGTTATTCTGAAAAAGGGGGATATGGTGAATATCAGAACTGTTGATTCTCTTTCTCTTCTTGGAGTTCAGTGGTCCAGTTTCAAAGGATGGAAAGTCCGATAAGGACCCTTGTTGTATTAAAGCCTTTTGAAAATGCTTTGTATTTTGTAAGTTTGAATTTTTAAACTAAAATTTATGAGAGCTATTTTGCAACCACATAATTGAAATAAAACCACTATTAAGATAAATTATTACAATAGTGGTTGGGAATGTATTTCATTAGAAATATCACTTTGCAACCACTATTGAAATAAATTATTTCAATAGTGTTTGGGGACGCATTTCATTAAAAGAATCACTCTAACGAACAATTTCAAATACAATTTAGTTATTATAGACTTGCATATTATGCGGTATTCTACTACAGTTATTGCCGAGATCAAAGAGATGCCGCGAATATTATTCTCCAATATACCACAAACGTCATCAATAAATTATTAGATCTTAAACACATACCAAACTCGAGGCGATCATGAGTTTATAACTTAAAAACTTGCTCTTTATAAAAAAAACCCACATTGATAGCATGGTTTAGTGTCCTTTAGAGCGATGTGTATTCCCTTTAATGTTTTTTTTTAACGAGTTAATCGCGGATGTTCCAAGACCCTCCCCCAACACATTTTCACTGTTTGTACGTCCAAATAAAAAAAAAAACAAATTAATACGTTAATTTATTATCGAATTCATTAGTCTATAGCTAAATTAATAATAAAAAATCATAAATAATTTAAGTGTGTATTTCATTTATCGAAAAATATATCGTCTGCATTCGATTCCGATCGATAGTCTGCGATCGATGCACTTGTAAACAAACATTACTAGCCAATACTAACAAAACCTTTGGGGTTACGCGGAACAGCCGTCTCAACCAATCAGATTCATCTCGCTTGAAAATATGACCTACTTCCTCTCTCTATAGATAAACTGATCAGCTGATTGTCGGAGCTGTTAGTA
Source organism: Magallana ariakensis (assembly GCA_020458035.1). Classification (NCBI taxonomy): domain Eukaryota; kingdom Metazoa; phylum Mollusca; class Bivalvia; order Ostreida; family Ostreidae; genus Magallana; species Magallana ariakensis. The sequence goes on along the minus strand of CM035812.1, from coordinate 42,137,619 downwards.
GAATAGAAATAAAGTTCTTGTTATCGTGAATGTTGCAGAATTACCTCCGAGGTCGAGAAATGTTGTTTAGAAATATAAAAGCCTTGGCTTCGCCTCGGCTTTTATATTTCTAAACAACATCAATGGTACAGCATTTGATATGTGCAGTTTGTTAAGTGTGGCCGCATCAGTGAGCTTAATGATGCAGTGATTTTAACTCCCTCACACTGGAGAGGATTCTAGAAACTTGCGTATTGATTGGTTGATTGATAAGTAAACATCCCGTTCGAAATAATATCACTTAATATCGAGCTGCTGTGAAAGATTTTTAGGACTTTTTATCGAAAATTGTGCATGAACGTGACTTCGAATCTTATAGATCATTAGCTGTCTAAAGGACTTTTAATAGTATTTTTCATAACAAAACTCATTCAAAATACCGGTATAACGGTATACTATCCAATGTAACAATAGTAACGGTAGACCAAACTATAAAAGTACTATAAAAGTACACTACCTTTCCAGCAACAAGTCCTGTTCTGGCGCCGATGACCAGAATCAATTACATGTCTTATTTAGGAGAATTAATCGTGATTCATCAAATGACGAGACTGTATAACAGTAACTCAATTTGTCTGTATATTGATACATAAATTATGCATTCCATTTTATTTTGAAAGTAATTTCAAATGCATTGCTAAGCGCATATAATCTGAACATCAGGAACTTCATGGACTTACAAATGGCTGACCTCAGATTTTTCAAAAAAAAATTGAAGTAACCATCATATATAGTAAAAGCCTCTGTTTAATATGCTAATCGACAATGATAATTTACGTGGATTTGTATGGATAGTTGATCGAATAAATAAGAGGAAGATGTAAATATCAACAGTAGAATTATTTCCTTTGTGTGTCATTTAGTCTATGAAGGTAGAAACTACTGCAGCTTCCTGTTTCCGGGGGATGGCTTGCTATGCTGAAGGTTCACAATGCGACATCTGTTCACAGCAATATTAAGAATGATTGAGAAAAAAATCGACCGACAATTTTGCAGTTTAAAGTGTAAAATTAACAAACTTAAGTGTAAATCTTACAATTTAAATTGTGACTTTTACTGGGGAAAATGAGTTTTGCAGATTAAATTGTCAAAGTTACAGATCAATGTGTAAAGAAATTAATCTTTAAAGTGTATGGAAAATAGTAAGTATGACACGAATAAGTCTTCTGTAGTATATAAATGATTGTATAGCTTATCTCATTAAACTAAAACGTTACGTTGTTACTTTAAATAGCATAGAAATCACCTTATCATAATTCTTGCTGACGTCATCATAAGTGGCGGTATGTTCTGACTGTTTGATTCCATCTTGAAAAACTTATTGCATAAGAGTTGTCAAACCATATTTCTTCCGAGAAGGTGTACTTGTCTGTTGCCATCTGCTCTAATGTAGAAAAAATCATACTTTTCTTATCAATTTTGCATTGATTTCCTTTGTGTAGACCAGTCGTTCCATGAACTGCTTGGGTAATTAGTTAATTTGTCATATTATTGCAAGGTTTAATACAGTTTGTTGCCAAACCGATACTGATTATTAGACATGCATACAACGTTTTACGTGGAATAAGACATCATCACAAAATGGCTGACCTCTGATCGAAACGACTTTTCGTTTTATTCAAAGGTTTTTATCGACGGTAACATGTAACTTTCTCCATAGCCGAGTGGATAAAGTGTCGGGCTTGATCCGTACATCCCCAAGTTCAAATCCCGCAGGGGCTTTTGTTGTTACTTACTGAATTGATTTTTTTTTTTTTAAATATTCATCTTTTATCTCCAAATTGCATATTTTTTTCGCTTATTTGGCAAATGTACAGTAAATTTATCATTAGATCTTTCTTCATCAAATAATTTGCTGTTAATTTGAATGACTTTTTCCAGGTGTGTTATACCACCTTAATAGCAAAATAATATCCCGCCATTTTAACAGAAAGCTCTCTTAACTTGGAATGTTCATTGTGCACCCAGATTTTAAAAACGTCAATTGATAATAGAATGCTTGTAATGAGAGTGAGAAATCTATTTCATTTCATGTGTTCATAACTCAGCTTGCTTAAGAGTTATAATTTTGTAAAATGTCTGTATACTATAGTTACATGTAAATACTTTTTAATTTATTATGCGTCAAGCGTAAGAAAAATATTTTTATAATGATTACAATATTTGAGGTGGGGATATATCTTGAGTTGTATATTTAACTGCAAATAATGTTCTCTTGTAATAATTCAGATGTAACAACTTTGGTAAATTTAATTTTTAATACAAACAGATTAATAAATTTTATCATACAGAAGAAAGATTTCTGTTTTTTGAACTATATCGTAAACCAATTTTGAACATAACAACAAAAATGCAATTTTGTGAAAATTTGAGCCTCAAATTAGTTCTTCCAACAAAAATATTATCAAAAGAACCATATATTTTTGTCTTTAAAGGAGAATACAACAATTTACAATAAAATGATATGACGAGACAATTGCAGACTATTTATTATCCCCTCGCGCAAGGGGATATAGCATCGCTACTGTGCGTGTGTGTGTTCGTATGTGTGTATGTGTGTGTGTACTCCATTTCAATTTTCTAGTAAATTCCAAGAAAAACCTCTCATGAATATCCATCAAACTTTGTACACTTCTTTGGCATGGTAAAAGGACAAACCCTGTTGATTTCAAAATCAATTGATTAAGTATTTTTTTAAATTATCGTAAAAAATGAAGTTAAAAACACGAATTTTATGTACGACTTGACAATAGACATTTCCGGTAATTTTATGTACGACTTGAAGTTAATCGCTACCGTATACAGTTCAAATCAACAACTTGACATTTTTGGGGATTTAAATCTAGTAAAGGTAAAAAAAAAAACGTTTTGTAGCATTGGAGTGTTAGACGAGTGCCCATAGTTAAAAGTTGAAGCGGGCAAGAGATTTAAGTCTGCCGATTTACATCGAAACAAGCAGTCGCCTTTCGGACAAATTTTCCCGTATTACCTACAATAGAACTAGTCAAAAATTCAGTAGAGACTTTGACAGATATTGCACATTTATCACGCGAAAATTGTTTTATATTAATAATAACTGCATATATATCTACTATACTATGGGTTAATTATAATACGACAACTATCAACTAGAATTTCTATCAGAGCAGACTACAGAGCGCTTGGTTTTCAGCTACGTTTCATAATGTATACGGATCGTTTATGTATGGTTATATAAAAATGAATGTCACTAAATGAATCTAAATTATTAAACTTTAAAGTATATGTGTTGAGTTTCTGCTAGGAATAGGAAAACTGTTATGTAAACCCCCTCCCCCAATTTATACACCACAAAGCTTGGGGATTGGGATTAAATAGATATTACATGTATGTATTCAAAGTGGTTTAAAGAAATACTTTATTTTGATCTGATAAATTTACATGTATTTTCCTAAATAACGTATTCCCCCGTACAATAAGTTATGTCACGAGGGGATGCTCCGCTTAGCGGTGCCCTTTTTTTTATATATACTGAGAAAGTTGTAAGCGTCTTATCTTTATTTGTTTAATGTTTGTTGTCTTTTTTTCATGTAATTATTATTCCCATTTATGACTTCTGATAAAAAAAAATGTATGTGAATAAAAGCAAATGTCGAGAAATTATGACTACATGTACTCAGTCTAGTAAATGCCATGTCAAAATTTGAACAACATTATAAGTTTATAAGAAATAACGAGATTTTGTCCCCATTTTGTTGTAGGCCGTAGATATACGTCTTTGATGTTAACACTTAATATTCTATTATTTGATTTCAAAACACATCCTTATATCCATTTTTTTTATATCCATCCTTGAAATGTCAACTGTAGATTAGTTTCATATTCCATCACTTTACATGATATGAATTTGATATTAACACGACCCCGTATATATCGGCAATTTGTTTGACATTCATATATTTTCATGAATTATTTTTAAATCAAAAAGTATGAATCATCATATTGACGATTTTTTTTGACACATTAAAATCAATAACTCTCTATAACAAAATAGAGTTTGGTTTGATTTAGAATAAATAAGTATTCAGTTGTAATGAACAAAACATTTTTAATATTACGTTTCAAGTTGTGTGTTTCATCTAGTAATTATTTTGCCCTAGGTGTACACTAATTTCTATTTAGGTTAATGCGTATAAATTATATTCTGAGTACCGGATGTACTACTCTTAGCCTATATTAACCCTAACTTCCGAGATAAATACTAGTATTCTCTTTCGAAATAAGTCATAGTGTTCATTGTAATTTAGAGTATTCTGCATAATGTATCTCAGTTCACATCAGCTTATAATCTTATGGACATTAATTCACGCGGTATCGGCTAACTGGAATCTGAGTGCTGACCAGGTGGTCAATTCGAGTATTCAAGACCTCAAGCAGTCGAGTGATGTCGTCGAGCTCCGGTTGCTGCGACAACAACTGAATCAGGAGTCTTTGATCAGGCTGTCTCTGGTCAACCAACTGTACACGCTGAGCAGCGACATGATTGCCGTAAAACAACGAATGATGGCCATCGCAGTGGAAGGTCGACAGTTTGAAGACAAACTGGAAACAATGGAGAAGAAAATCATTGCGCTTGAAAACGAAAACCGGCGCATGCGTGATTCTCAGGAGAAAATTTTTATCCTTTTGAGCAATGCAACTGACGCCGCAACTTGGTATGGCTTGCCATATGTTGCTACTTCAGGTTCTCAGGGTAAGTTATCAATTATCTTTTCCTGAAGCTCAACTTACGCCTTTGAAATATTTGAGTTTTTTAAGAGTTATTTATTGATCATTCGTGTACATGTAACAATATCTTAGTTGTGAAAAAGAGCAATATGAACTGCACATTTTGAATTTTACAAAACGTGACGTTTTAGGACAGCATATAAATGACTTTAAAATATTATTAATAGGACGTATTAATGTACCTGGTAACCTTAAATATTGGTAAGGAAACTAAAACTTATGTTTACTTATTTTTGTTTACGTCAAAATTATCCCAATTTAAGATTAAACAATTTTTTTCACAGACAATGAGTCAATTGTTGCATTCAGTGCCTATGCAAGTCAACAGCTTGATTTTAGAAGACTCACTGCGGTAAACGTTGTGTACGATAAGACCTGGCTGAACACGGATGGCGTATACAGCACGATCACTGGATTCTTCACAGCGCCATCTAGTGGACTATATGTGTTTTCCTGGACGAGCTTCGTAGCCGAAATGTCAAAGTTCAATTCAGAGCTTCTTGTGAATGGGGAGAGAATAGATCTGACAAATTGCAATAATGAACTGGATACACAAGGATTTGAAAGTTGTTCCAATACGGTGCCCGTTATTTTGAAAAAGGGGGATATGGTGAATATCCGTACTGTGGATGCCATATCTCTGCGCGGAGATCAATTGTCCAGTTTCAAAGGATGGAGAGTGCGATAAAGATACATGTTGTTTTGAGTTTTATATATATTTCCTTATATTTTTCAAGTTTGTGTGTATATGATATTGAATGTAAATCACAACAGTTTCTTATTTACAAGAGAATTTTTTTAATGCAGATAAATATAGAAGTTGTCATCAGAAGTTTTTTTTGTCTTTGAATTTAATTTTTTTTGGGGAGGGGGGGGGATGGGAGGGGTTAATGGTCAAACGATCTGAGAGAAGGGTCCAATGTCAAAAGAAATCTTAAGAAAGACTTTGAAAGTCAGACATTTTAGGTTTACTATTTGAGCCAAGCGTGATAAATGTGATTTTTCTTTACTTTTTATCTGGGCGTGGTATATTTTCCAATTTAAATTAAAAAAAAATAAAACTATCATGTCCCCAATACATCTAGGTGGTTTTTTTTTATTATACTTAAGAAAATACGGTCGGGGTTATCAAATCCAATAAAGTTCTAAGGGCTTTATAATCGATTTGATCATGGCAGACCAAGTTTGATTATTTCATGATTTTCAATGAATATTCCTTAGATTTAATAGCATCATTTCTAATAAAAAGCAACAAACAGTCAAACACTTTTAATATATATGTATTGTCAAATTAGATAGATCTTTTTCCTAAGTTTCTTAAGGGAGCTATATTATAATTGAAATAACACTTGTATTTTAGCACACCCTGTACAAAAATTTCAATCCTTGAACGGTATTCCAGAATGGACATTCGGAACACTCGATCTTCTGCCATTTTCCATCTTTTTCTAGTTTGTCACAGAGCGGGAAGAATGTATCTTTATATTCCTTAAATTTGTAAAATCCTTCCATACGGGATACGATGCAGATGATTCCACCTGAAAAAAAAAACAAGCAATTCTTCAAAAGTTTCAAAATGTTTGCTCGTAGGAATACTTTCAGTACTTTGATTTGTCCGCATTTTTTTTAGAATAGCAATGCATTATTGGAAGATGGAATTATTATTTTATAACAATTTGTTAAGTTAATAAATGTCAAAAATTCATTTCTTATCGGTGTTATTTTGGCAGAGGTTGTCACTTACCAGAATTCACTAATCTTATCATATCTTTCAGAGCCTCACTTTTGATGTGATTTTTCGTATGGCTTCCGACAACAGTTATTATATCATAGGATCCTATTTATGAAAAAGAGTGACTGTATTATGAGGTCAATAATATGTATTGGACATACAAGTATTTACTTAAGATGGTTCGATGGCCGTGGCCATATGTAGATTATATCAATCTTCTTTACAAAAAGAGCTCTGTATAAAGATAGAGAAAATGTTCAAATTTAAAATCTTAAATATTGGACTTTTTTCTTTACTAAACAATGGCTTTAGGCTAAAATAAAAACCATGTCTAGAATTATAAAGTATAGACTTAATGGTTCTTTGACCACCCAGCCTCCGGGTTTCAATTTGCGTGTCTCTGTTAATTTTATAGTTATTCATCTTAAATGATTTACACCTCATTTTTAATAACTGTTGAACTTGTCTTACAATTTTACTTTTGATTGAGTAAAAAAAAAAAGACCAAATATCATAACTGATAAAAAAAAATAATTAGAACCTTTTTGTTACCTGATGGAATATCTAAAGGTTCGGTTCCAATGGCCTCACAGATGTATTTCCGGTACAATCCCTTCTCTCGTGCCTTCTCTAGCATTCCAGACGATGGGTCCAAGGCATCGATAATTTTAAAGCCAATCTTTGTCAACTGTAATAGGAGTAAGTTCAATACATCTAGGTCAATTCTTACAAATCTTATTTTTTAAATTAGACATGTTCATTCGAGAATTTTCAAGTCCTCTTTTAATCCCATTGCATTTGCATTTGTAACAAACTCTTATATTTGGGCCTTTTTTGCAAAGTAAGAACTTAATAACCGTTTCTTTAAAAAAGGTTAACATTCTATTATATTGACAACCATGTCTTGCGCTCTTCTGCATAGGGGAAAAAAGAAGAATTTTTCATTACCCTGTGGGACAAAATATAACATCATTTTAGGTCCTTCTAAATTGTCATTGATATATATGAATTTTCACTCCATCTCCACGGTGTTAAAGTATGAATTTTGTAAGAGCGTAGGATTTCTTACATACTGTATCTTACGTGATTACTTTAATGATATAAACTACAGAGTAGCTCGCTTTAAGAAGAAGAAGAAGAAGATGGTGATGATGATGAGGATGATGATGATGAACAGGACTGTTCTTGAACTCTCAAAACTTGTAGATGCAAAAGCATCGTTTGCGTTCTTAATCCAAATATTTTTCACAGCAAACAATACTATAATACTATTCATTATACTTTCATGTTAAATACTGAAATCTGATTGGTTTAGACGCAGTTGACAATCCTTTCTAATACCCTCAGCGTTAGCAACACACTTAGCAACGGGCCGATAGAACGAATTGTTACATGCGCGTAGATTATGCGCGTACGGTTCGCCGTAGAACTTACGTCTTTACTATATAAAAACATTCAAATTTGCTATAAAATTAAGACATTCAGTATAATAAAATAAATAGTGCCTGTTTGGGAGGGTACCAGTTGAAATTGACACCCCTCGAAAACCATTGTCAACCTCCGCTTCGCGTCGGTTGACAATGGTTTTCTCGGGGTGTCAATTTCAACTGGTACCCTCCCAATCAGGCACTATTTATATAGTAACATATGTAACATAAGATTAGACAATAACTACCTCCTCTGCAACCAATCCTGTTCCGGCGCCGATGTCCAGGATTATTTTCTGGGGTCGTTCATCCGGTTTGATTAACTTTGAGAGGGATTCTGCTGCTGTTTTATGAGCAACGTACTCACTTTTAGTTAAAACCTGCAAAAAAATTTAAGGGCCATACATAATAACGGAAATGAATTTCATGTGTATAAATTATTTTATAGCTCAATGTACGTATGAGCTCAAAAATATTGTCATATCATATAAATACAGTAGCCTTGGGAACAACAATGTTTAAGCTCAAATATTTTGTAGCAATATTGATTTCATTCAGTAGGCTTGAGAACAACAAAAGACACATTGTTTGATATTAATTTTGATGCTAATCTCAACATATGCCTTAAATTGATTAAGAGTAGTCTTGGAAACAACAATGTTTAAGCTCAAATATTTTGTAGCTATATTGATTTCATTCAGTAGGCTTGCGAACAACAAAAGCAACACTGCTATTAATTTTGATGCTATTCTCAATATATGCCTTAAATTAATAAAGATCAAAATAAGCAATAAAATATCATTATTGGCAATAATTAGAATAAAGATACGAGTTGATTACATTATCAATTCCCATACAGCCGGGATCCTTTTTGTTTGCAGTCTGATCCATACAGACGAATTACATTTGTAGCTGTTTGCATGAGGTACACATTCCGGGGAATGGCAGTTTACGATACGATAATGGTCCATCGCAAAATTAAGATGGAATCGCCCAAAAATGATACTTATAAAGATAAAAATTTGCAGACTACTTTGTAAATATTATAGTCTAAGTTGGGAATTTTACAGATTAATGATTAGTTTGTAAAACTTAAATATAAGATTACGGTAACGAAATGAAAATGATAAAAATAAGTGTCAGTATGGCACGAATACGTCTCCATAGCAAGTATTGCATGAGGATAATAAACAGAAATCGCCTACAGTGTATGCTCTAGAAATCACCTTATCGTAATCCTTGCTGACGTCATCGTAAGCGGCGGCAAGTTCTGACTGGTTGAGTCCATCTTGGAAAACTTTTTCCAGCAGAGTTGTCACCCCTGTCTCTGCCGAGGGGACAGTGTACTTGTTGGTATCCATCTGCTTCAATGAAAAAAGAAAACAATCTACTTTTCTGATCACCTTTGTATCGCATTCCTTTCGTGTAGATCTATCGATACATAAACTGCGTATAATATTGAATTATCAAAATATATGTGTCAGTATGATTTGCAGCCAGATTGAAAATGTTATATTGACATGTACATGAACGCAAGGTAACCAGGTATTTTTTTTTAAAAAACGTCCCTTACCTGTAAATGTTTGTGTGTGACCTATTTAATTGTGCATCCGATTTTTTAAAACCTCAATCCTTTCAACACAGGCGTGGAAATCTTGACTGATAAGGTCTTTCGATTGTCGCGTGACATCATCAATTTTCATCCGGAATATTTTCACCGTTATCGGCTTTAATTTTAGTGTGCTAAAATTAAAATCCGGTTATGGTTTCACAATGTCCGCCAAAGAGAAAGACGTCTCGCGAAAGAAAAATAGCACATTTCTGATTTGACAAGAAAGGACACGGGAAAAGGGTACTAGTTTCTAGATAAGGTTTAAACTCGCATTTAGCCAGTAGAAATGGTGATCCTTTGCCCCCAGTTCAGAAGCATATGGATGAAACATGTGTCCACATCGTGATCTTCCAGTGCACATTGGCCACGACTATTACGGCATCCAGGAAAAGGTTTTTAAGTGTGTAGTGATAAAGGTGATGGAAATTCATTTGTTCCCGATGAAAATACTTATGACTGGCGTGTGGGGAGACGAATTGTGGTGTTGGGCATGATCGCATACGGCCTAAGAGCTTGCAAGCTTTGCCAATTTCCTTTACGACTTCGCAACTGCATAAGTGAAAAGAAATTTTGTCTTTCGCACATATTAAATATAAAATGTGAAAACTGTGAGCAATTGTATGTGATCTGCTGTGTAATATAACATGTTATGGTCTATAATTATCATTTGTCATCATAGCTCTGTTAATATATGTTGGGTTTCTACAGGAGAAAATGATTGTAAAATGCTTTATTCAAGCAATAAAATGCTTTCTTTGGTGATTCATGAGGGATATGAAGGTGGCGACATTGCAGAGAAAATACATAACCAGGTTATGTAATTTTTTTTCTGCAATGATCTCTACCTTCATAACCCGCATGAATCATCAAAGATTATATTTACACCTTTCTTTTAACAAATTAATAAATTGATTGTAAAAAGTATGTAAATTTCACTACAGGACTGTTAAATAAATGTACATTAGTACGTTAGCGAAAAGAACCAGCCAAATAGTCTCCTATGGGTATTTGAGTCTGACATCCTCATGATTTTTTCGTGCTGTCCGTGATTTTTCTTATGTCTCTGTAGGTTTCGACCTATCGATAAACGGGGCGTGTAGATTTCAGTCCTGTAAGTTTCCACACTGTTCTATAGAGCTATGAATGAACTGTAAGTTTCCGTAAGAAATAGAGGGAATTTAACTCGATAGATGTAAATATTTTCATATGGGTAGTTCATAAGGTCTATGAAGGTAGCGATCATTGAAGAATAAATTACATTATACAAATATTACATGATTGTTAAGAAGATATGAATCCCCCCCCCAAGAATTTTTTTTTCTCACGAGGCAACGACCAAAGAATTTATGATTTAGGGGGAGGGGGTTGCCATATATATATCAGCCAGATATTCATGCAATCTTTTTTTTTTTCTTGTATCGAAACACCGATACCATTTTATGAAATTATCGATTATTAAATTTTGCAAAGTTTAATCAAGCAAAAACGTACTATCAAAGGAAAGTAAAGAGACGATAATACTAGTAAATTGCATGAAACTTTTGATGGTAACAATAGTTTTCACAGGATTTGCGTTAAAACAAAGTTAATCAGCCCAAAACTAGCGCACGGTTTTGTGCACAATGAATACACTATTTTTTTTAAATGGGTGGCACTGTAGCTCCCAGATCGTCCATCCAAATTTTTCAGACCGGGGGCTACAGACCTGCAGCTAGCCATTAACACGCAATTTTTAGCCCTTTATCTTCAAGAAGAGTAACTGTTCAGTACGAAAGCCCATTGAGCTCATTTTCGTAGGTAAAAAAAAATTGTTCGTGAATTACCGCGAAACTTTCGCGAATTAACGCAAAACTTTCGCGATATAACGCGTTACTTTCGCGAATAAATGCGAAACTTTCGCACATAAACGATTTATAAATATTTTAATATTTAAAAAAAAGTTAATTTGTTTTATTTAAAACTAAAATGTGTTTTCAGTCATTGTTCTTCATAAGAGTTCTTGAATGTATGATATGACAATATTTACATGTATATTAATATTTCGCTTTTATTCGCGAAACTAACGCGTTTATTCGCGAAAGTTACGCATTATATCGCGAAAGTCTCGCGTTTAATTGCGAAAGTTGCGCGTTATATATCGAAAGTTTCGCGTTTTATCGCGAAAGGTTCGCATTCATTCGCGAATGTTTAGCGTTTGTTCGCGAAAAAAATTATTTGATAGATTATCCCTATACGAAGAGTTCCGTCTGGGTCATTGATTTTAAGTGATGTTTCACCAACATTAATTAATTATTCATCATTTGATGTTTCTTACGAATGTCGAGAAGCTGATCTTAAAAGTTTATTGAACCACTCTGCTTCACTATTTCTGCATGACTTCTGGATAAGAGACAGTTCTGTTCTATTAGCAAACAAATAAAATTTTTAATAGGACATATTAATGCAACTGTTCATCACAATTACTAGTAATCGCTTGGCTTATATACAGTGGGTTACAGCAATGCTTTATATCTTGATTCATATATCCCAAAGCAAAGCAATTTGGTAACACATGAAGACAAAGTCGTTTTGCAAAATTCGGTCCTATTGAAACAATTTATTCATTTATCAAATGTAAAATAGCGGCTAGGAAATACAGTGCGAACAGGCACCTGCTACATTGTTCCGTCAGCACACCCTGTACAAAAATGTTATTCCTTTAACAGTATTCCAGAATGGACATTCGGAACACTCGATTTTCTGCCATTTTCCGTCTTTTTCTAGTTTGTCACAGAGTGGGAAGAATGAATCTTTATATTCCTCGAATTTGTAAAACCCTTCCATACGGGCTACTATGCAGATGATTCCGCCTGAGAAAAAAATAAATGTGACATTTTCTTATAGCAATAAACCCTGCAATTTTCATATCGGAAATTTATAATGTAAATTTGTCATTTAATTACTTCAGTGACAGAAACTTCTGTTATTCATGTTTTGTAGGAAAATAACATGTACTGAGTATATACAGTTTCTGATTAATATATAGCTAAATTACGTCATTGTCATCATGCCAGACAGTACAGCTAATAGACGGTGTTTAACTTCCGATTCACCCATTGTAGCGTTAGGAAATAAGAAATAACGTTGATTGTAATTATGAGATTCCGGAAATTGAAACAAAACAAACCGGATTAATCTTATATCGTTTATTTGTACCACGTGGATTTTGATTGACAGTAATTGACACGTGCTAAAAACTACAAGATTTTCGCCCGACTACGGTCATAATGTAATACGAGGTAAAAGGGACTCTCTAAACGGAACACATCATCACTTTAAATAGTTTACCAATTTCAATGCTTAAGTAAACAAAACTAAAGTCTTATATTTGTGAATTGAATTTATTAATTGATTTCATGGAGAAATTTGTAATTTTTCTGAAAGTTTCTACATTTATGAGCAGTACAAAAATACCGATCCCGATCGGAAAAATTTGTTCCAGTCGGTTTTTTAAAAAGATGCTCCGTACTGTCTCTCTAAGGGTGCATGTCACTTACCAGATTTCACCAATCTTATCATTTCCTCCAAAGCTTCGCCTTTGATGTGATTTTTTGTATGACTCCCGACAACAGTTATAATATCATACGATCCTATATATATTTAGAAAGAAAAGTCTTTCACAAATACTGCACACAGTTATACCGGTATGTGTGGATTTTAACTATGAACTATTGAAACCATCCATGTGTTATAGTTCCTTTTTTGATATCAGAATTGATATGATAACCCTTGGCATGTATTTTTAACGTTTTAAACACTTTCGATCAGTTTTCGAGAGTTTTGAATTATGTTTTTAAAAAGGGTCAATTTGTTACATGTACCTGAGGGAATGTTCAATGGTTTTGAGCCAATCGCCTCACATATGTAGTTCCTGTACAATCCCTTCGCTCGAGCCTTCTCTAGCATTCCAGATGATGGGTCCAAGGCATCAAAGACTTTAAATCCCATCTTTGTCAACTGCAACATTACAATTATGACCGATGTAAAACGTATCTGGTTTTTGTTGTGTTTTAGATGAAAAAATAAAAAAAATATCATGGTTGTATGTTCACATTGCCTCAAAACACTTAATGTATTCACATGAGAATTTGTAAACCATTTAGTTGCTTATTAAATTGATTAATTAATTATTTAATTGAATCTCCTTTATTATTTGATTTGTTCATTGCTCAATATCTCGAATACGTTTATTAATTCATTGGGGAGTATCGTGAAAAGAGCTGCTTACTTTTAAGTTTATAAATTCCGTAAACATTTGAATGTTAACATTTAACATTTAAGTTTCTTTTGAAATTAGAGCCTACGACCGGAAAAGACTTGAATTTATTGAATCAACCTTTAATAATCAATCTACATTTTAAAAAAGGTTATCAATAGTTCTCAATGTCGGAAGTAAATAAAAAGCTACGAGAATCATATTGGCATGACGTCAAAAATAAGAGGCCAAACAATTTGTGTAAACTACCTCCTCTGCAACCAGTCCCGTTCCGGCCCCGATATCGAGGATTATTTTCTCGGATCTTTCATCCGGTTTGAAAAACTTTGACACGGCTGCTGCGGCTGTATTTGGACCGTAGTATTTACTCTCATTCAAAACCTGTGATAGCCAATACACTGCTCTTATAAAAAAAACTTTAAAAATGTAAATAAGTGACGTGTAAATAAATTAAACGGAAATTAATCGAAATAGCATATTTGGAAGAAGTGATACCTCAATATGGTTTCAGTGTGATTTTTTTTTCTCTACTATATTGTGGTTTTTCTTATCAAAACAAACTAAACCTTAAATCATCTACATTTTGATTAGAGAAGTTATTTGTTGCAACCTTTGTTCACCTTATCGTACTCTTTGCTGACGTCATCATAAACAGCGGCAAGTTCTGTTGTGTTAAGACCATCGTGTAAAACTCTTTCTAACAGGGTGGTCACCTTTGCCTCTGCCGAGGGGAGGGTGTACTTGCAGTCTGATGCCATCTGCTAAAAAATGAACCTCCCCAAAAAACAACACTTTTCATATAAAGTTTAGTTACACTTTTAAAAAGATAAATAAATATAACATAAAATTATGTGTAATCTTGTTGATGACTTTCAAGGCTTATATAAGTGCTTATTCATTTCGATTCCAAGACAGAAAACGTACCGATGAAAGCGCTAGCGCCAAAAGAGTGGCCACTAACCTTTTGTTTCTTTTAACAAAACGTTGTCTGAGATTCGTGGATTTGAATTTGTCAACATTAAAATAGTTGCGTGTTTTATACATTATACATGAGAAGGTTAAAAAGTGAAAACTACTCACGAACAAAAACGTTTGGAATTATTGTTTTACAACGAGTGTCCCACAAATATAGTACACATATGCATTATAACCTAACAATGGTCAATTAAGGTCGAAATCAATTCCCTGTACATTGATTTTATAAATATAATAATTAAATATGCTTCAGTTTTCTATTTAGTATTCATTATGTGAACAGAAACATGGACTGTTGTTTGTTTACAAAAAAATAATAATATTGAGCTCAATTTCCATTAAAACTCGACGACTGAACGTCAAATTTAGGTAGACAATTAAGAAAAATCATCATTACGTTTCCAAGAGATCCCATGGCAGAAAATCTCCAATTAAGTTGATTTTAGGTGTTCTGGACATTTTACCAATCTCTCTCCTTTTTTTATTTTCGTTCTGCATTAACTTCACAATTATAGCTTTATGACACTCCCATTACTTAACCTTCCCGACCCATGGCTACTATTCCTCTATATTCTATAATTTGTAATGAGCAGACGAATATATCACGATATACCATGTGATCAGTTTTCTAAATCTAAAGTAAACACCGCCATTTTGTAACTGAATACTTATTACATGCGCCTGATATGCATGTACATGTACAATGGCATGGACACTTGGTGTGTATATCTATTTTGTGTGAAACATGTGTTAATTTTTCTTTATCCAGGTAAATCTAAAAAGTGAAGTTAAAATCAAGCAACTATGTAAATCCAGACGTCGACTTACACGGCTTGGTGGATACATGCATATCATAAAATTTGTAGAACGTCAGACTATTCGTCAAATACATGTATTTTACCGGAATACCCTCAGTAACAATGCATACAGTTGTCATAGGAATAAATAGGATTTTATAAATAGCCAGTTGAATACTTTGCCGTATGAATATTATACTAAACTGAATACTTTGCCACATAGAAATTAATATATTATCGAAAGAAGTAAATCTAAACCATAGCACAATTAAATCAACCTTAATTTAAAATTTCATACCGCGGTATTTTGACATGCACTGCTTAAAAAAATAAGGAGCTGTATGAACACTTATCTTACCTGTTGATGTTAAGTTTGACCTATTTCAATGTAAAGAATCGACAGAATTATCTAAAGCTAGGTTACGGAGAGCACAAATGAGAGCGCATATCATTGACGCGGTGTATTTGTCTGAGACATTTTTTGAAAAGATTTGGCGGACCGCAGTTGCTTCATATAAGGTACCAGATGTAACGAAGATTTTGACCCAGGTTGAAAATTGACCCGGGGATCATTTTTCAATGTTGAATATCGAGACCAAAGGTGGTGAATAAAGACCCTAGTCGGTTGAAAATTGACCCGCATCGTAAAATTTTGATAATGAAACCGGTTCTAAATTAAACAGCAAATAAACACGTTAATGAATTGATATTTATATCTTTAATTTATTCAATAAAAAAAAATACAGTTAATTCTTATTTGTTCTTTAGATTATTTTGTGTTTTAACATAGGCATCTTCAATTTTAAATAAAACAGTCTCTCGAACACATGAAACAATTAAGAAAGTAGGTCTCGAATTATCAGATTAACCCTTCATATTGAGTTTTTACACCCACTATGTATCATAATATCAAAACTGTAAATCTTAAAATATTTTATTTATTTGTTAATTTACAGCAAAATTTACAATACGACATACCTGTATTTACACCTACTCTGTAAACTATACAATATGGCATTAGACAATTACTATTGAATTCTCTAAAGAAAAAAAATTTACAGCAATCATTTTTTTAAAGTTCATTTTCCTATAATTCATAATTTTAGTACATGTGTATTATGGAAAGGTTAATCAGTGGTTTAATTGGGGCTGCATGTGCATTTCCTTGCATACCCATTCCTGTATATACAAAGCTAAAGAACATGCCATGTTACAACGCACTTTGAAAAATTACGCACTTTGAAAATTTTTTTCAAAGTGCGTTAATTTTGGGACCAAGTCAACGCACTTTGAAAAAAAATATTTTTTTTTCAAAGTGCGTTGATATCGTCGATATTAACGCACTTTGAAAAAAAAATTGTTCAGGGTTTGGTCGAAATAATTGATACTTTTATATACAATAAATGATTGTTTTAATGATGTTTAGCTCAATGGGATATATTTTAAAAAGAACCCAATGCATTCTAAGCTAACTTGATAAACAGTTTCTTGATTAGAATTTTTTTCTTTTCTGATATATAAGCTTATGTAGTTAGACAATTCACACATAAAGAACAACTCGGGAAATTTGAATTATCCAATGCATACACAAATCAAAGTACTGAAGTACTGACGGGAGTTGATTTTATCGATTATTATTTATTTTAAAATCAACGATTATTATTTTGCATGGCAAGTAGTTTCCTATATGTATTTGAATTACGCATATTTTTTATAATATTAATTCTCCGACAGGAACGTGAAAACCCCATATGAATCATGTTGTGTAATATTCAAAGAATTAATTCCATCAAACTACGTATCATTAATCGAAATAGTTCTGAGAAATTGTATGGATCCAAGCAATTTATATTCAACTCTAGTCTCGTTCATCAGACGCTCGGCTGTCTCCGTTAATCTCCGACAAGCAAGAGAGACACTCTGCTTGTCGGATATTTACGGAGACAGCCGAGCGTCTCGTTGAACGAGACTATATTGAACTCTGGCGTAGGAATACATACAATGTACGACTACAAAAATATCTAAATTATTCGTACCATTTAAAATCTGACGGTTAACAAGGTATCTATAAATTAGTTTTCTTGAAAAACAATGCTTTAGAATACTTTTCATCGAATTTATTGATTATTTTCAAGAACTAAATGTTGTCAGCGTTGTTGATTTGTGCTTAGGTCCAAACACTGTTCCACTTTCGGTTTGCCTGAGTAACTGCATAGGAGAGTTGATTAAAATCAACTCCCAAAAAGGAAAGGGCAATTTCTAAGCGATGCAGTTTATGTCAACATGTACTTCTTATCTGGTACATTGGGCTCTGCCGGAAACGAAAATGATTATATATATTGATAATGATTTATATATTTTGATAATGGAGATCAATGTATAACATATTTCAACTGGCTTCAATTGTATGTGCTTGTAAACAAACATTATGTGAAAAAAGGATACGTTAGTTATGTTTATCAAAAACAATGATCTTTTAGAAGATGAGTGCGAGAGAAAAAAACCCACACCCTAATGCATATTTTTAAGTTTATAATAATTCAATGTTTGTCAATGTATTTTTTTTATAATGAAGTGGTTTATTTGAGTGATTAGAATTTGCATTGAAAAGACACATTCTTTAGCATACCATTGGAGAAATTACTGTTTGGCCAGTTTGTTTCTTTTCATTATCACTGTACTTATTTTGCAACAAAGCATATTTCTTTTTCCAGTCTTAAACGTTTACTCCAAGTTTACTCCAAGTTGCTGAATAACATGTTTTGGAAGGAAAAATTAGGGGTAGTGGACCTTCTTCCTGTAATCAATTAAATGATGTACTGGTAATTGACCTGTATCTTTGGTTAACCCCCACCTCAGTCTCCATCCCCGTTCTTAAAGACGGTAAATTCGATTTACTAGTTAGCAAATCATCATACTATAAACAAATTTGAAACTCAATTCCAGAATTTGTGATTTTGAATATTTTTTCAAAGTGCGTTAAGTGTCTCGATGCTAAAAAATGTTGATGTACATTCATAACGCACTTTGAAAAAATTTTTCAAAGTGCGTTAATTTGGTCCCAAATTTAACGCACTTCGAAAAAAATTTTCAAAGTGCGTAATTTTTTCAAAGTGCGTTGCCACAATGCCACTATCTATATCCATCTTGAAAACCGGTATTTTTCAGTAGTTTATTTTGCTGTAAAAGTGTACTATTATGATAATTTTGCATGTTACTATACAGGATTGAAAACAAGTTTCATTAATTTTCTAGGAATAAAAAGTTCCGCATATGGAATATTTAGCAACCTTACTGTTGTAAAGGATATGACAATGATGTAATTTTGCTTCAATTTAAATCTCTAAATAGTTTTTCTCACGCAAACTTGACATCAATTTCATTACTTTTTTTGTCAATGAAGTGGTAAATTACAATTTGTTTTTTTTTTTTTTTGAATTGCAAATAAAAATTGAAGCTCTTAATTATTGCTTTAAAATTTCGTTAATGAACATGTTATGTCTAGTGTTTCAGACATGTCCAATACCTACCCCCTTAACGCACACACGAAAAAGTGTTAGAAATTTTCAAGTTGATATATTTAAGTTCCAGTTGAAATACAGTTCAAAACTAATTGGGGTCAATTTTCAACAAGGTCATTTTTCAACGGGTAATGATCATCAGAGATTAGAAACATTATTTTCAAGCTGTTGAAAAACGACCCCGAGTATAAATCTTATGACTTTTGGTCTCAATTTTCAACGTTGAAAAAGCACCCTGGGTCAATATTCAACGTTGAAATATGACTCCCAGGTCAATTTTCAACCCGGGTCGATATTATTTTTTTTTTGGGGGGGGGGGGATAGGGAGGTCTACAACTCCATAGGATCTCCGTAATGGTGCAAGTGTGGGAGTGATTTAACAATTATGCCGAAAATATTAATCAAGACAAACTCATCATGTAAATTCTTTTTAATCAAAATTTTCAAAAATTTAAATCAATCGTGAAAGTAAATACACAACAATCTCATTTTTGGGAGTTGATTTTAATCAACTCTCCTATGCAGTTACTCTGGCAAACCGAAAGTGAAACAGTGTTTGGACCTAAGCACAAATCATCACCGCTGACAAGAGCTAGTTCTTGAAATAATAGATAAATGCGGTGTAATGTAAGCTGAACAATTGTTTTTCAAGAAAACGTATTTATGAATACCTTTAAAATAGTCAGATTTTAAATAGTACGAACAATTTAGATATTTTTTGTAGTCGTATGTATTCCTACGCCAGGGCGTTCAACCAGACGCTCGGCTGTCTCCGTAAATCTCCGACAAGCAGAGAGTCTCTCTTAATAGGAGACAGCCGAGCGTCTGGTTGAACGATACTAGAGTTCAATATTGCTTGAATCCAGACATGTGTACTATTTTTAGAAATATTTCGATTACTGATAATAGTTTGATGGAATTAATTATATCTTTAAATATTACACAACATGATTCATATGGGGTTTTCTCGAAATTCTTGTCGGAAAAGTCCGAGAATTCAAAATCTGCGTAATTTGAATATAAATTAGAAATCACTTGTCATGCTAAATAACATATCGTTGATTCTAAAATAAATAATAATCGATAAAATCAACTCCCGTCAGTACTTCAGTACTTTGATTATTACTGGTCCCATAGGGCTGGAAAATAAATCTCATTTCTCGACTTTATGCTTTCCTTGTGTTTATGTTTTGAAAGTCTGGGTTCCTGTTGTTCAAACTTAACATTCTGAACAGATAGGATTTCTATGTGCGGATGGTTGCGAGTTCAAACCTAAAAGAAGCTTGTTTCGACACATACAGAATATAGGATAAAAAAAAAACTCAATGGTCGAAAAATTCTCATTTCCAGACACCCCAATACAAATGAACAAGTCTGGTATGTTTTATTGTTATCGTAGTCTTCAATAATGCATTACAAAAAATGTTTGATATTCGAACGCATAGCCAGTTCGAAATAATATCTATTCGAACGCACCGCCAATTCGAACGCATGGTCAATCTGATAATGTGTGTTTAAATGTTATTTTATCATAATGATGTAATGTATGTTTATTCATTCTTATCGGTAACGTGAAAGATTATAATTTAATAAACAGAATTAGCACACTTTATACAACACTTGAGCCCCCTCCACTTTCTGCCAGTACGGACACGAGGACGAGTCAATTTTCTGCCATCTACCTTCTTTTTCAAGCTGATCACACAGTGGGAAAAATGTATCTTTGTATTCCTCTAGATTAGTTAAACTTTCCATTCGTGCAACGATGCAAACAATTCCACCTAGTAATAAAAAAAAAATTAAGGTATTCTGAATTTTTATAATCACAATATCCTGTTTGATAGTAAGAGTACTCCATTGTTTTGGGAGGCTAAATTACCCATCAGATTTACCTAAAAATCTTCAAAATGATTTTATTCAGCTTTAAACTATTATTTAGTGAAGAAAAAACTCCGTATATTCTAGCTCTTAAATTTGAATGATTTTTTAAAAAATCTTTTTATATAGAGCTCTTCTTCATAGGAAATCTATGAAGTCAAAAAATGGCCACGAGTATACAGCTCTCTTAAAAAAAACCAGTGTGTAACGTTATTTGCTTATCAACCAAATCCTCAATACAAGCACATAGCATCACTTTTCGTCGCAGCAAAGATATTTTCTTTTAACATATCAAAGTACTGAAGTACTGAAAGCCGGGCTCTTTTGATGTGTTAAATGCCCATTGTGCAGTAAAGACCGACAAAATATCTCTCTCTTTCTCTCTCTCTCTCTCTCTCTCTCTCTCTCTCTCTCTCTCTCATATGCTTTTAATGTCGGCAAAGCGTCAGATAGTGACTAAATTTTAAAAGCGGCTATTAGCAAAAATATGTCTGTCTAGTAGAAAAAAATCAACGGTGCATTGCACTTTGAAACAAGCGTTATAAACTCAATTCCCTATTTCTTCGATATGCAACCGATTACCATTGCTTTGTAAAGTAGTTCATGGAAATTCATGCGCATTGCATGTGTCAAAAATGCATACTATAAGTCTTCTTTTTAAAAAACGTAATTAATAAGAAAACAACCACTCTTCGCTTAATTTATTCGCACCCCACCCACCCCCCCCCCAAAAAAAAATCACCACAATACATTTCACAAAACATGGCTCTTTGTGTAACTATTTGGTATAGCGGAAGCTTTTACTTTGACGCTGTTCGGTTTTTTGTTTACTTTTGAAGCTGTGCTATTTATAGTAACTTTGGCGATTTGCCTGCCTACAGCCAGGACTGAGTCCGGCTAATAAAAAAGTGAATTATCAATGAGTTGCCCCCCCCCCCCAATTTTTGAAACAAAGTGAAAAATTGAAAAGTAAAAATAAGAAAATGAACAATGAAATTGAAATTACAGGTGTACTACGCTAACCCCCACCCCTAACCTCACATCCCCCCCCCCCCTCAACGGATTAGGATTTTCATGATTTTGGGAAGTTGCCTTTTTTTTTTTTTTTTGCTTCTCAAGATTTTTGGGATGAGTCTGCCCCACCCCCCACTTTAAAAAACGATGCTACGTGCCTGTAATATGCAAATGCATATCGTTGTCTGGTTTTGCAGCGATGTGCTCTACGTAACCAGTGACATATGAACTAACATCCATGACGTAAACAATAAACACAGCCCTTAACCAAACAGAACAGGTCAAAATTACACGATAGATATGCCATAACCGTATATGGTTGTACAAATAATGTCGTACTAAGCCCTTAGGCTGGCTTAGCATTCAAGTTTGTCATGAACAATCATTTATTACACGAACCTGGCTTGGTTAATCGTATTATTTCGTATAAAGCCTCGCTTTCGATGTGATTTACCCCGTGACTTCCGACCACTGTGATGATGTCATATGATGCTGTAAAACAAGATTAAAATAAATAGAACCCAATCGTACATGAAAAGATTTATATATAAATAGCTTATGGTCTGCCAACATGTAAATGACAAAGCACATTCTAAGGCTTAGCTTTAGGACGACGGACCCAATTCAAGATTTCGCACCTCTGCGCAGAAATCCGCGCATTTGCTATAAACATGACTGTCGTAATTACGTACATCAGAATTAGAGAAAATAATTAAATTTTCATTCTACTAAACATAATTTGTGATGCTAAAATATTTTTAGTGGAGAATCATTAAGATAGAAAAATTAGTTCGAATTTCCTCTGTTTGCGACAAGTACGTTATATTTCCACGGTTTATAAATCCTAAAAACTCCAAAGACAGTCTGTAGTTTTATAATCTGATAGATATTGAATTTATACCTTAACCTACCTATATTTATATATATAGCAGTTAATGTAACGTCAGACATAATTAATTATGTCCTTTTTTCAATGATATTTCTGAGGAAAAATAAACTATGCAGTGAACTTTGACACAACCCCTCAAGAAATCTAGGTCGATGACCTACATTTTTTATCTGTTCATCGGTAAGCTAATTGACTTCTTAATATTACACTTTAATTAGAGTAAAAAATCTATAGCAGAATTTTTAAAATATCAGTTTTTATACCACAACCCAGAAAATTCCCATTACTTTCTATTATATCTGAGGATTTTCGTACCCAAATTTTGAAACGCCCCCAGTAATATAAGGAAGTCGATGATCATGTAATTTTTTTTTATAAATTTGCACTCACCATTAACTGATAAACATTATATAAAAATTTGAATAAAAAATCTATTGTAGAAATGAATTGGGTCCGCCGTCCTTAAGCAATAGAAAGGAAACGCACCGGCTGCCTTATGTAGTTTGGTTCATTTTAAGATGGCGCGTTTTCATCTTATGGTGTGTTTATTTCATAATAAGATGATGCTTCTATTATTAAAATAACACCCATCTCAATTTTTCTTTCTGACAATAACTGTAATCGGGGCAAAAATTATCATGTTAACAGTACTTTCAATAAAAGTAAATACTAATAATGTTCTGTATACTGGGATATATTCGCCCCGTTTTATTTTCGCCCCTTTCGTCCTCTTTGTCAGCGGGCGAATTGAAGACTGGGCGAATTCCAAACAAATTTAAAATTAGTGTCTTATTAGAAAGAGCATCTATCATAAATTCTAATGTCTGGCGAATTCCAGACTGGGCGAAACCGTTTACAAGGGTAAAAGGGCGAATTAAACACGGGGCGAAAATAGTAATACAGTATGTAGGACTAATAGACGCAAATCATTGTTCTGCCAAATAAACCTGCTGGAAGGTTCAACTGTTCTTTGCCAATGGCCTCACAGATGTAGTTTCTATACAATCCTTTCTCTTTGGCTACATCCAGCATCCCTTGGGACGGTTCTAAGGCATCAAAGATTTTAAATCCTACTTTACGCATCTACAATACAAACGTTTTCAAGTTGATAAAGACTAGTATTATAAACAAAACGCATATTTATTTTTATCAGTATATTTTTCGACAATCTCCATACATAATATGATAGTTAAAATGACAAAACTCGCACAAAAAAAGAGAATTTTAAACAGCTCATAATGCTGTATAAAATGTAATTTTCGCTACTATTTTTCGCCAAATCACCTGTTTTCAAAAAGGACAAATTCCCGTACTCCAATCCCCCCCCCCGAAATTTAAGTGAAATAAACGCACCGCTATAAATTTTCTCACCGGTAATGTGTGGATAAAAAAGGTGAAAATAAAATGGGATCGGGTGCATGGAGCAAAGTTAACACAACAAAAAGTCAATTGTACCTGCCAACATATTGGTTGGTCACTGCAAAGCCAATCAACCTAGGTATCTTACCATTGATATATTTAGCGTACTACCGACAATCAATCTTTAGATACATCGGGGGTGGGGGGGGGGGGGGCATCGCAAGTACCTCTTCCGCTAGCAGCCCTGTCCCAGCGCCGATATCAAGGCCTATTTTCTCAGCTCGCTCCTCCTCGGGGTAGAGTTTGGCCACGGCTAGAGCCGCACTGTTTGGAGCCATATAACCATTACTTAACACAACCTGTCAAAGAGTGAAAGACGTAGGTTATGGTGAGATAATTTACATACATTCTGTTCCATTAGTCAGTTTGATCTATTGACAAATTTGAAATTAATGATAACAATCTAAATCGATTTTTAAGTTTACAATTCCATGTTTAGGAAAATAAGCACGCAAGGTGCGCTTCAATCATGTAAAAAATGAGAATACATGTAGTTTAAAAGCAAAACTGATATTGATATTCATTAATATGTACATTTCAAACAAGGTAGGCAAAATTTGACAAAATTGTACTTAATTTAGTTTGATTCAAAGCTACATTTGTTTAAAGAAACAGTAAACATGCATTGTTACATTGCACTTTGAAAAATTACGCACTTTAAATATGGCTGATTTGGAATCTAAGCAATATATACGGACCCAGGGGTAATGGGCGGGACTATAATAAAACAAATGAGATAAGGTCGACAGCTTATAGAAAAGGTGAAGGGAGAAATGGTAGGACAATTAATTCTATCATGATCAGTAATAGGATTAAGTCGTCATAGAAAATATGTACATGTATATATGTAAGGATTTATACCTTATCGTAATCCTTGCAGACATCATCGTACGCTGCGTTGAGTTCTTTCTGGGACAATCCTTCCGCCAGGACTTTCCCCACAAGTTTTGCTGCATCCTGATCCTCAACAGGAATAGTGTGTCTAAAGGTCGCCATTTGTCTCTTCTAAGAATGACAAAGTAGTTATAAAAACTGATTTACTTCAGTCTTTAATTGGTCGCAAAGATATTATAATTCTGAGCACAAATTGTATTTGCTGTCAATCTGAGTAGAATTCGGCCGTTTAAGAGAGGTATGCTTTATAATTACTTTATCGTAATTTTTACACTAACACTACCGAGTACCTCAATTTCACAGTTATTTTCTTATTTACATTTCAAATTTTTACATGCTCCCAAAAAAGTGGCGAGGGGGGGGGGGGGCTCAATGATAGTTCAATTTCTTATATGTTAATTTTTAAAAAAAATGGTTTTTTTTTTAAAACACTCCCCGCCCCCCGCCCCCCCCCCCCCCCCCCCCCCCATGATGCTACGTGCCTGCTGTGGGGCACATTTTGATCTTCCCCATTGCTTGCCCGTGCCGTATTTACATTATGTAACCCAAATGTAAAATTTTCCATTGGATGAATTCTATACATGTATTATAAATTCAAACTAACTAGCCCTTAAGTGGCACATAATAATCCAAGCATCTCGCGTCCTTCAATGAAATTGGTCTCAGAGAGTATATATTGCTGTGCACAAATCATTAAAAAAAAGTATCAATTTAAGTGAGATGGAAGCTTTAGTAATGAAAGGTGGGTACACGAATACAAAGAGTCTCTTACCTGCCGGTAGATTTCCTCTGCTGCTATGCATAGTGTGATCTCCACGATTTCCCTCGGTGTTTGACAATGACCTTGGCATTTAAATTACAAATAAGTACGGCTATATACTAGACTATAGGCCGAGTGGTCAAGGGAAAATTTCAGTGGACACAGCGGATTGTGTCGTCTGGCCGAGAAAAAAGGGGAGTTGACTAAGTGCAAACAATCTTTTATAATGTACTTGTCCTAATAATATTTGTATTGCCCCTACATGGTGAAGGTCAGATCAACGTGATATCGTCCGATGTACATGTATATGGCATGTCAAACGTTGCAATATTCGATCTTTTCCATTTGTATTTTATAAATTTTCATTTGCATTGTATAATTTTCTATTTGTATTCAATAATTTTCCATTTATATTTTATAATTTTTCATTTGTATTCTATAAATTTCATTTGTATTGTATAATTGTCTATTTGTATTCTATAACTCTCCATTTGTATTCTATAAATTTAATTTGTATTGTATAATTTTCTATTTGTATTCTATAATTCTCCATTTGTATTCTATAATTTTTCATTTGCATTGTTTAAATTTCATTTGTATTGTATAATTTCTTATTTATATTCTATAATTTTCCATTCGTATTGTATAATAAGAGAGAGAGAGAGAGAGAGAGAGAGAGAGAGAGAGAGGGGGGGGGGGAGAGAGAGAGAGCCCGATGAATTTGAGAGAGAGAGAGAGAGAGAGAGAGAGAGACAGATGGAGGGCTCCTCACATACATGTACATTAACATGTACATGTATGTGTGGGTTAACAATGAAATGATTTATACTCCCACCCTACCCCTTCTCCCTCTTATTGGTTTTTTTTTGTATCAATGAACTCAAAAGGCGGATTTAAATATACACTTTTTTTAGAATCAGGCACGTACGTATCATTCGGGGGGTGGGGGTTGCCAGTTGAGCCTGCCCCCCCCCCCTCCCCCACACTTTTTCTCGCAGCAAAGATTTTTCTTAAATTTACATAAAAAAAATTAAATTACCATGGAGTTGCGCCCGCCCCCCCCCCCCCACTTTTTTGGGAGTATGTAAAAAAGTTGAAATGAAAATAAGGAAATTAAGAGTGAACTTGAGGTTATAGGTATACTACGTTACTCCCCCCCCCCACACACACACACACGAATTAGGATTTTTATAATTTTGGGAAGTCACCTTTTTTTTTTAATCAAGATTTGTTGGATGAGCCTGCCCCATCACTTTCAAAAACGATGTTACGTTCCTGAGATTATTTTAATATCAACAACAATTTAATTTTTATCGGTTCTCGTTTCTTTTTTAATATCATATGTTGTATAGATGTACCGTACCCCCTCCCTGAAATGCTTGCACAATAAATGACCCGTGTTGATGTTGCATCATACTCGTATGCACGGTTTGAAAAAAAAACAAAATCACGCCATGTTACGTATTTGAAGCAAATGATCTGAACGTGACCTTGAGTGGTAAAGTTGAGCGTGATCTATTCAAACAAGCCAAGTTCATGAAAAGTAGGCTACCGTGAATCGATGCTATATATGTCCAGTACACACACCCAAACCAACACATTGCAATAGAACTATATGGATTAAGTCCGACTGTATAAACCTAACTCTCTTTATTAATTATTTTGGTAATTTAGCTATCAAATAAAATATACAGGATTCACCCTTATACGTGTATGCCGTACAATCGACAAAAACGTACCTGGACAACGTTATATATTTTTCTCGATATGATAAAATGCATGTACACCTACCTGATAAAGGGGTATATTTTTCATTAATATTAGACAAATAGACTATATGTTAGCCTAGGTGAACAGACCCTTATTTTATCTGCCAATCATATCTTTTTTTTTTTACTATGTGAATCTGTGAATTACTAGACTGCTGCGTTCATTAATTGAAATATGATAATTTACTTATATATCTCCAATCTGTTGTATTTGTTAGAAAAAGGAAATAAGTTTCAGCATATGTGCAGACCAGTTTTACCTTCTTTTATTTTTAAATTCGACCTAAAAAAAACTGCTTTTTTGGTCAAAACTTTATATCAAGGATCAAATTATTTCCGTCACTAAAACCCTTTTTTTTTTTTTTTTTTTTTTTAAGATATTTATAAAGCGATATATAAAATGATGAACTTTTATGATAGAAAATTCAATAATGGATAATCTAATTTTCTAAAGACAAACTAATCCTGATTCACAGTAAGCTGAAATTAGGCAAAGATTGTTGACTCTTGTCTATAATTTTAAAGTAATGCATTTAATTTTGAGCCATTTGTAAATAATTGCATATAATTGGATAAATTTTCAGTGGATTTAGATTTCATATTTATTTTAAGGAATGGTATGACTTGTTTTTGAATCCTTTGTTGAGTTGAAAAAGCAATTAAATAGCGTGGTCCCTATCTTTATTTCTAGATGATATGCAAAATATCAATCGGCCAGTTACATGTAAGACATCAAGATATTAAGATAAACCATTAATGTGAATCAAAATGGTCTTAAATTCTCTCTCTCTCTCTCTCTCTCTCTCTCTCTCTCTCTCTCTCTCTCTCGTCGCATCATTTATATAGAAAACGCAATTATTCGACAGTTCTCGCAAAGGAATTCCAATTCGATATTCGAAAAATTTTAATTATAACAAGAAAAAGTCAAACAATCGGTTTGTATCGTCATAACATTTATTTAAACATTTTAAAAATGTAAACATGCATAATAATTTGTACAATAAAAAAAAGTCAACATTTTTTGTCAATTTTTCAATATCATTAAATATCAGAAAACTAGGTCAAAAAATTATTATATATTAACACACTCTGTACACCAATTGGACACCCTGAATCCTGTTCCAGTACGGACACGGGGAACACTCGATTTTTGTCCATTTCCCGGCTTTTTCAAGGTCATTGCACAACGGGAAAAAAGAGTCTTTGTATTTGTCTAAATTGGATAAACTTTCCATTCGCGCAACAATGCATACGATGCCACCTAAAAAAAAATAAAGTCAGGATAGAATACGTGTGTTGCACGTAGGAAATTTACCTAATTGAAGTCTTTTTTCATTTTTTTTTACGACATAAAATATTAAACTGATATTTAATTTTTTTTCCAATCGTTAGACTCACCTGATTTGACTAATCGGATGATTTCTATCAGAGCTTCGCTTTCAATGTGATTCGCTATATGACTTCCAACAACTGTGACGATATCGTATGAGTCTGTATGGAAAAGACGCAAAGTCATTCAACAATTTCTTAAACCAGAATTCTGCATTTGTCTAAATAAATATGAAGTTAAAAACATTCAACTCAAACTTAAATTAAGCTTAGATTATTGAACTTTGTCGTCAATTATACATGATTCGTATACTGAAGGAAGGGTATAAAGAAGCATCTATTTCCTAATGATTGATTTTTTACCTGCAGGGATTTTGAGGGGTTCTTTGCCTATCGCATCACAGATGTAGTTTCTGTAGATGCCTTTTTCTTGGGCTATATCCAACATTCCCTGGGATGGATCCAAAGCGTCTAATGTTTTGAATCCTTTCTTCAGCATCTATACAAGAAAAAAGGAACTATTTATATCTTTTCTGCTAAAAATGCATCATTGTTGAAAAAAATCAACACAGACAATCAAATGCTCGTTCTGTTCCGTAACGGCAATTGCTTGACAGGTTTTTTTTTTAATTTTTTTTTTTTTGGTCACGGAAATAGCCGAGTTGTAACAATTGAGCACCAATGTTGACGTCATGCACGCGGCTTACCTCCTCTGCTAGGAGCCCGGTCCCGGCGCCAATGTCGAGGGTGACCTGACCGGCTCGGTCATTCTCGGGGAACAATTTGGATACCGCCTCGGCACAGCTGTTAGGAGCCTTGTAACCGTTGTCTAGCACTACCTGCAAAAAATCAGCAACCGATGAATTTGTTGAACATATCACTCTGCATGCTATGTCCTGTATTATTGCAAAAATGTGTATCCGTAATGTAAAAAAAAAATCCCGTTCAAAAATGCGCATTTCAAAATACTGTCGGTCATAACATCAAAGCAAAAACAAGAGAGTGTCACAAGCATGCGTGGTCCTATGTACTGCCTTGACACCCCCCCCCCCCTCCCAAACACGAAAAAATGAAGCATTGAGGAAACTGACTTTAATTAACTTTTTTTTATTAATACAAAAGACCATTTACAATTCAAACCTTATTAGCGCCACTTCCTCCCCTCCCCCGCCCCCGATCGTGGATTCTGTAGCCCACTGCAGTACTTGATGTGATATATACTAGGTAAACTTTTTTATGTATTAATTTAATTACAAAGTATTCATTGCCTTATTATACAGAATTTATCGTGTACCCATATTACGTTAACATATAACAAGCGCAGTTTTAAGGCCTTTCCAGACAGGGTGCGTAGTTTTTTTTTTGGGGGGGGGGATGGGGTTGGGGGGGTGCTTGACAGAGAAAAGATTAACCATAAAAAGATCACCTGCAACTGCCCTGAAAAGACTGTCCACATACGGTCAAACACCGTGCGTGGATATGTTGACTACCCGTAGGCATTGTCAGTTTAACCAAAGTATTTAAATATGCCTAATTTTAACATGCTCCAACATCTGCCTTGAATTCTCAAGTTGATTTTTTGAATGGAAGCAATATCCAAAAATTATAATATTTTGTAAATTCTCCCGTGAAAATATTTCTTTTTATATTTCTAAAAAAAATATTTGTTATTGCTTTTTATTTTTTGGTTTTCTCTTAAATTGATTTCGTTTTGGAAGAAAATAATTCTTTCCAGTACCTGATCGTAGTCTTTGCTGACGTCATCGTAGGCCGCGTTCAGTTCGTTCTGTGAGAGTCCGTCGGCGAGTATCTTCCCCAGTAAATACTGTGCTTTCTTGTCCTCACTTGGTAGCGAGTATTTCTTTTCTGCTACTGAAGTCATCTGAAAATTCAACCAATTTATTAATTAAAATTACACATATTTTCATTTTTACGCTTAAAAATTTCTTTCAATTAAAAACTGTGCTTGCTTTTCAAATAATTGGTTTTTCGGTTCCAAATGGCTTTTTATAAAAGTTATGTAGATTGTCACAAGAGGTTGGCAATATCTAAATGCATAAAAAAGAACAAATAAATCGTTTATGAAAGTTGGAAATTGTATCTATTACTTTTAAAATGAATCGTTTTCGAAATAAAAATAATTTTTTAAAATTTATTTCTTTCAAACATTATTTCATTTCACACCATACAATAAAGCAAATTTCCTGCAATGTTTTTGCATTATCCTTTAATTTCTAACCTAAACAAAAATAGAAAGACCCTATTTTAAATCTTACCTTGAATATATTATAAACTTTTTCTTAAAATTGAAATTGCAATTGTCAGTTTTATCACAATTTGACACTCTGCCGGACAGTAAAGATTTAAGGCCACTAGACAAGAATTTTTCTATTTAAATGCCCATTCATACTTTACGGAAAATTACCAATTTTTTTTCCCGTAGAAGCGTGCTCTATATACATGTCATAGTTTTCAAGGTCATTCGGACTTGACACGGCCCCCTGTCATGAAAAAAAAAATCATTCCTGAGAGCGAGGCGACTTGTCGGATTGACCAGTACAGGTATATATATAAGCTCATGAACGGACATACAGGTAAATACCTGTATAATCAAGGCTGTACGACATATCCGTGCAAACAAAATTTTTCCTCTATATGGGTATCTTAAGCTTACTCAGCACAAACTATATTTTTCAATGAAATGTGAAATGAACGTCGTTTGTTTGAAGATGTAAAAAAAGTCAGTCTCCCTGTCTGTCTGTCTCCTCTCTTCCCCCCCCCCCCCTCTCTCTCTCTCTCTCTCTCTCTCTCTCTCTCTCTCTCTCTCTCTCTCTCTCGTCTACAACTCTACAAAAAGAGTGGTTAAGTGGCTCATATGAAAATGCCCAAGTTTGTGCATATATGTTCAAACAAAGAAGTCAAGAATTAATGATCGAACATGCCCGCGTGCAATGCCTTTCCCATCCCTACCCACACCCCAATTCCACCCATCCCCCCCCCCAAAAAAAAAAATCTTTTTTCATGTAAAATGTGTACCTATCAGTAATCTGTATAATGCTGCAATAAGACTCTTTTCAGACAGAAAATTAAAAGTGCAGTGCATTAAAGTAAAGAAAACTTAATGAAAATCATAGAACTTATTATGGGACATGTTAGAAAATGAAAGGTGAACGGATATTGACTTATGTTGTAATGGATTAAAGAATTATGCATTACTATGGAACGCCTCAACTGCCTTATGTGAATAAACTTCATTACGTGATGGTACTTTAACATTACGTGATGGTACTTTAACATTACGTGATGATACTTCGACATTACGTGATGGTACTTTAACATTACGTGATGGTACTTGGACATTATGTGATGGTACTTTAACATTACGTGATGGTACTTTAACATTACGTGATGATACTTCGACATTACGTGATGGTACTTTAACATTATGTGATGGTACTTTAACATTCTTCATTATATGATGCTACTTTACTATGCGATGGTTCTAAAAATAGGGAAGCGTCGCATCGGGATCGAAATACATGTACGCCAAATCTCTAAACACGTGGATGCCTGTAAAATAAATTTTAACACTGGGCTGACTCTCTGTTTCAGCGATTGATCAGATAGGACTAAGGTCCACTGAGACTAGTTTAGATCAACAAATACTACTGTTTGACTGAGTGTTGCCTTAAACTTTTAAAAGGGTCATTTTAAATTTTAAAGAATGGCTGCTTGGTGAGACCATTTGGGCTCCCCATCAGCGCATGAAAATCAGGGGGTACGAAAAGTCCCCCATGGGATTTTTGGTTCAAAAATGTGCATTCAGAACCCAATCATTTGGTCAGAGCGGACTGCTAAAAATTTTAATAGCACCTAAACAAAGAATTCTGTCATTTATGTTAGATTGGACTTATGGGGATTGACGGGCTCTCCCTGTGTAGGAGTGGGCAATGTAACAGGCACGTAGCATCCGCCCCCCCCCCCCCCCCCCATTGCTGTTGAATCTGATTTTAACAGTAACTGTACTGTTGAATAAATCAGTGCTTACACAGGCACGTAGCATCGTTTTTGAAAGAAAGGGGGAGGGCAGACTCATCTTAAAAATCTTGACAAGCAAAAGAAAGAAAAAAAAGAAAAAAGACTTCCCAAAATCATGAAAATCCTAAGGATCCTAAGGGGGGAGGCTGATGCTACGTGCCTGTTACATCGCCCACTCCCACACAGGGAGAGCCCGTCAATCCCCATAAGTCCAATCTCTAACATAAATTACAGAAGTCTTTGTTTAGGTGCTATTAAAAGTTTTAGCAGTCCACTCTGACCAAGCGCCAAATGATTGGGTTCACATTTTTGGACCAAAAATCCCCTAAGGGACTTTCCGTACCCCCTGATTTTTATGCGCTGATGGGGAGCCCAAATGGTCTCACCAAGCAGCCATTCTTTAAAATTTAAAATGACCCTTTTAAAAGTTTAAGGCAACACTTAATCAAACAAAAGTATTTGTTGATCTAAACTAGTCTCAGTGGACCTTAGTCCTATCTGATCAATTTCTGAAACAGAGAATCAGCCCAGTGTTAAAATTTTTTTACAGGCATCCACGTGTTTAGAGATTTGGCGTACATGTATTTCGATCCCGATGCGACGCTTCCCTATTTTTAGAACCATCGCATAGTAAAGTAGCATCATATAATGAAGAATGTTAAAGTACCATCACATAATGTTAAAGTACCATCACGTAATGTCGAAGTATCATCACGTAATGTTAAAGTACCATCACGTAATGTTAAAGTACCATCACATAATGTTCAAGTACCATCACGTAATGTTAAAGTACCATCACGTAATGAAGTTTATTCACATAAGGCAGTTGAGGCGTTCCATACATTACATCGTCGACTTTAAAATTCTACAAATAGATTATTGCATTCATGAAAGGAAATTTGTAATAAACTAAGTTCACTGTTAAATATTGACACTTCAAAGGATTAACTAGCTATTTAAACACAGTATTTATATCTTCACCTTTATCACATAATGTATCAAACGTATACATGTGTTGGGTGTGTTTAATGAGAGAGAGAGAGAGAGAGAAAGAGAGAGAGAGAGAGAGAGAGAGAGAGAGAGAGAGAGAGAGAGAGAGAGAGAGAGAGAGAGAGAGAGAGAGTATAATGACTGGATTTTTTAACAAAAGATATATAATTAAATGATTCGTGGACAAGTACTTTAGACTTTTAAAAAAATATAATATAAAAATTCTACATCTGACTTTGATTCAATTTGTTGAAATGTTATCATGATCGATATAGGAAACGAATTCCATTGTATGAAATTATCTTTTAATAATTTATTTTAGTTCTAAAATAATATAAATATACTTATATGGTATTGTATACATCCAAATGAATTTAATCTGTTCTATTCATGATAGAATTGATATTTGAAAATAAACAGGTGGAAAATTTTCTTGTTTATTGTGTGACGTCATGGAGATCGGACAGTGGTGTCGAAAAATGAAGCACCTTTATTTGAATCAAAAAGATGCAATTGTGAAATTATGGAACTTTCCATTAATTCGTATATATGTGCATATGTATATCACCCGTTGGTTTCATGCTAAATGGACTTCTATTGTAATACAAATAAGCCGCTTGTTTTAAAATATTTTGTATTGTTTTAAATGTCTGCGTAAAGATAACATATTTCATTATTAGGTCACCTGAGTAAACTCAGGTGACCTAATGCTATCTATCGTTCGTCGTCGTGCGTCGTGCCTTAACATTTTACATTTTTAACTTCTTCTTGAAAATTACTTGGCCACCATTTTTTTAAAAAGGAAAACCGAATTCATAATTTTGTAAACCATGAAGCCCTCTGCCAAAATTAAAAATTTCATGTCCCCCGGGGTAGGGGTTCTGAATCAAGATCAAAATAGTCATATAGTATTAATGTATTTAATGTTTAAAAAATCGTCTTTCTGACTTCTGCTGATACTGAATAAAAACTGACTGCATATAAAGAAAGGAAATAAAGCCATCTACTATCAAAATTTTAAATTCATGTCTCCCAATGAAGGGATTTGAATCTAGGGCGGGGCCAAAACACTCATATGGTGTATAGAGTAGGGGTTCTTAGTGCATAGCGTGGTCAAAATTATCATTTAGTGTTAATTATATAATGTTTAAAAAAACATCTACTGACACAGAATAAAAACTGACTGCATATTTAGAAAAAAAAAAACCATGAAGCTGTCATCTTTGACAATATTTCATGTCACCTACATGTAATGCAAGGGTTATGGCTGGGGGAGGCGGTACATATAAATTGTCCTATTATTTTATTCTGTTCAGGAATTTCAATGAAAGAAATGAGTTAATTCACATATTTAGAAAAGAACAAGAATGAAGCTGTCTATCAAAGTTGAGATATTGTGAAAGCATTTTGAAAGAGTTCAGGTAGTTAATGGAGTTATCTTCCCTTGCTTCTTCATTATGGAGTTATCTTCCTTTGCTTGTTTATATTAAGTAATTTACATCACTGAATATACTGTAATTAAGAAGTTGGATGGTATGGTCAGAAGAGTTATACAAGTTTTTTTATCATTTGAAACAAATAGTTTTTGAACTTTCTAAATAAACAATTAAATAGACTTTTTAATAGTAAAGCAGTAATTGGCTAACCTAAATCAATATATATATATATATATATATATATATATATATATATATATATATATATATATATATATATATATATATAAAGAAAGAAGAAGAGTTTTCGAAATGTGTTGGAAACAAATTTCGTCATTTATTCAGATTTCAATAAATCATTTTCTATGTTTTGCAAGTTCACACTCCATGATAACAACCCCCCCCCCCCAAAACAAAACCTCCAAACCAAAACAAAACAAAACAAAAACAAACAAAACCATTTTTATGTAACACGTATTAAAATTGTTCTAATCAGCAACTTTAAAAGTGCGGAGGCTGTAACAAGGCGCCTTTCTGGTTAAAATGTATGTGTACTTTTCACTCTACGGCATGTAAGTTCACATGAACTTAAATATCCTGACCTCGTTTTGCATGTAACCAGTCTGAACAAAGTGTAAACACTCCGCTAATCACACTGACCTTGGAACTGATAAAATGACCATTCCTCTCCTGGTCATATGTCCCTGTAACGGAGAATTATGGAACGCCTCAACTGCCTTGTGTTGATAATCTTACAAGGGTATAAGCATGTAATGCTGAAATATCATCACCTAATGTTGAAGTATCAGCATGTAATGTTGAAGTATCATCCCATAATGTTGAAGTACCATCATATAATGTTGAAGTAACATCATGTAATGTTGAAGTACCATCATGTAATGTTAAAGTACCATCACGTAATGTTGAAGTATCATCACGTAATGTTAAAGTACCATCACGTAATGTTGAAATATCATCACCTAATGTTGAAGTATCAGCATGTTATGTTGAAGAATAATCACGTAATGTTGAAGTATCATCATATTATGAAGATTATCAACATAAAGCAGTTAAGGCGTTCCATATATAGAGAAGACGGAAGTTTTTGTATCATTACCACGGGTGATTGTGGACAAGGACTATCACCCCCCCCCCCCCCCACACACACACACACCTCTTGACCCGATTCAGACCTCAGGGTGATTTTTACTTTCTTACTTAGTGTGATTGATTCTCTTGTGATTTTATGAATAAAAATAATCTAAAAACATTTCAAGTGGTATAAGACACCTCCATATTGTGACATACTTCCTATCGAAATAAACGATAAAATCATTCATTTCTCTTCTCTTTCCCAAAAATATTACCTAACAGCCTAGCGCAATGGGATAGAGACTGTAAGTCATGAGTTCGAATTCCGCTGGGGCTTTTCTAATTTTTACCTTTCCAAAAAATTTTAAAACTTTTTATTTGGGGGGGGGGGGGGCAACTATTGTAAAATTTGAAAATTCTAAAACAGAGGAAGTATATTTAGTATAATGTACTTTTATTTACATTATACCATCTAAAATTTTTAATTTTTCAAACAAAAATATCCTAAAAAAAGTATGTAAAGTGTGTTTTAAAAAAACAATTATTTGCTTAATATTTTGTGAGTGCATACATGCATGTGTTTTAGAAAACAATTGACATTTTGTACGACATTGTACAGATGACGATTTTTCTCAATACTGACATCAAATAAACGTTATATTTTTTTTTCGATTTTACGCTGAAAAATTCTATTTCTTAAATGTCTCCAAAGAAGATGTCAAATATTACAACTTGTACTATCTTATAATTTTGGGTGGTCAGTTCATATAGATAAGTTTATTGTTAAAAGGAATAAGAATCATTCTTTGAGTATTATGAGGTGATCAAATCGGTCGGGGTGATCAAATCCAATAAAGCCCGAAGGGCTTTATGATAGATTTGATCACCCCCAACTGTATAATATTTAAAGAATGATTCCTTATTACTCATATTTATACATTTTTTTAGCAATTGTACTATTAAATATTAAAGAGACAGTACTTCTGAAAACAAATGTGTGAATAACTTTAGATTTACCTATTGTATCGTTAGGAAATAAGAAATGACGTTGATTGTGAAAGTTAATGTACATAAAAATCCTTTTCACATACCTAATTAAAATATAATTATGAGCTTCCGGAAATTTTAGGGTCGTACAAACCGGAATAATCTTATATCGTTTTTTGTACCACGTGGATTTTGATTGACAGTAATTGACACGTGCTGAAAACTACAAGATCTTCGCCCGACTACGGTCATCATGGTATACGAGGTAAAAGGGACTCTCTAAATGGAACACATCATCACTTTCTCGATAATTTATTAATGGTTTACCAATTTCAGTTCATTTTAAAACGAACAAACATAAATATGTCAAATAACCCCTCAAAGGGCCTCACTTACAAAAATGGGTTACAGCAACTCCTATAATATAATAAGCACGCAAAATACATGCTTACGAAGTAATAATTGTGGTTATTTTTTAAAAAAAAAAATTGAACAAGAGTTATCTTGGAGAAGTAGAAAAGACATATTTCTATTAACAAACATGTTCAGGAGAATATTTGCTCGTGAGCCCTGCATGTGTTTTGTTTACAGTAAATACGCATGCGTAATAGTATAGAAGGCTGGACCCCGTAACACGTTGCAATGTAAACATGTATGGGTTATATGTAATTATCAATTTTAATGAAATAATTAGATTTATTTCGTGGAGAAATTTGTAATTTTATGAAAGTTTCTACATTTATGAGTAGTACAAAAAATACCGAACCCGATCGGAAAATGTTTTCAAGTCGGTTTCTTTTTATAAGATGCGCCGTACTGTCTCTATAAAATAGTCATTGATGAAATGTATTGGACTATACATTACAAAATCGAATGGTAATGTTATCACAGACAAAGACATATATATGCCATTAAAAATAATGCTTACAAAAAGATGGGCTGCATGTTGAGAATGTTTTATATAGTTGGAACAAATTCTCTGTCCAATGGGTATATACATTATGAAGTTAAAGTTTAGAATAATGCACATGTGAAGTATGCATAACGAATTTAAGCAATCTTTTTTGCTTTACTACCTTTTAACAAGTACTTGCGTTACTATTTTTATAGATACGTCTTCAATACATGCAAATATACAGAATTTTACAATGTTCAAATGTGTAATACATGACTGTACCACTTTACCTAGGTTTTGCAATTGGCGACTTCAAAAATTATGTGAACTAAAATTCCTCTTTAATAATTCTATCATACTTTTCAATAGGATATACATGTATAACGTTTTCTATTTTTCAAACACACTAAATTTAGGCATACATAATTATTTTACGGAAATTTATTGTTTATTCATAGCTCTAAAGAAACTGACAGGACTGAAATCCACACGCCCCTTTTATCAATTGGTCGAAACCTACAGCGACCTAAGAAAAATCACGGACTGCACGAAATAATCATGATGATGTCAGACTCAAATTCCCATAGGAGACGATTTGGCTGTTTCTTTTAGCTAAAGTACTGATGTAAGTTAGCAGTAATTTAGTTAATTTAACTTACTTTTAACAATCACTTTACTATTATAATCTATAATTAACTTGTTAAAAGAAAAATGTAAATATAAACAATAAAATGCTTTCTTTGATGATTCATGCGGGTTATGAAGGTAGCGATCATTGCAGAAAAAAATTACGTATTTTTTCTGCTTTGTCGCCACGCACGTTCATATCCCACATGAATCACCAAAGAAAACATTTTATTGTTTAAATAGCTGCTGTATATGTAGCTAAAAAGTCACATATGTGAGGTCAGATTCGATGTACTCGTTATTAAAACAGTCATGTATACATGAACAGGTTGCTTTGGGAGCTTTGGGTGTTTTGGATGGAGGTTTCTCTTACACATTTCAAAAAGTCATGTTTCAGAGGGAATTATTGCTTGAAAAATAGGGCAACCAATTTTGACCCGCTCTGCTCCATATTGAACAAGGAGTGGAGTAGGCCGAAATCCCTTAAAATTAGGTTATGATGGACACCTTTCGATAAAATTGAGATGATTATTTACATTTTCCAATGTCTATGTCTGTGATAACACTACGAATCGATTTTGTACTATATAGCCTAATAAATTCAAAACACGTATTGGTAGGGACGCAAGCGGGTTTGCATAATTAATATTATAATATTTAATCGTACAACTGCTGAAAATTATATAAATATAAGTAATAAGGAATCATTCTTTGAATATTATGAGATGCGGATAATTTCGGTCGGGGCGTGCCGATCAAATCTATCATAAAGCCCCTCGGGCTTTATTGGATTTGATCACACCCCGACCAAAATTATCACCTCATAATACTCAAAGAATGATTCCTTATTCCTTAATTAAAGAATGTTGAATATAATCTACGCGAGTAATTAATCCAATTTATACCAAATCGTAAAAACATCGAAATTGAAAACATACGATAACGTGAAGAAAAAAAATCGGAAAACAGTTTTAAGTTTAAACACATGTATCTTGAATTTCAGGGTCGGAGGACGCTTTACAGAGCAAAGATTTTTTATGACGATGTTGGGATTCCGAGAGCACAGGGCAACGAAGTGTGTAGGCACACGTGATGTGGGACAGATTGAAACTGCAACTTCCCGGCGAAATTATGTATGTATATGTTTAAGATATCACAATAGCTTTAAATATAAGAAAAATATAATGCATGTATATGTAATATCATGATCGAGGTGTATTTTTTAGAAAAATCCGTAATCTCCTATCATAAACGACTAGACGTTTAAGGATGACAATGTAGATAAAAAAAAACCCACCAAAATGACCTACATTTCATTGGTTTATTGCACGTGGAATAAATCCACGCTTTATAAAAGAGCTCTTTCGAAAAAAACCCACCTATATACAATATGAATTGTGTGCTATGATTCGTCTTTAAGTATCTGCCAGGAGATCTGGGGTTTACCACTTTTATATAATACTGTTGAACAACGATCCGAGATTAACCCATTATTTATGATACGCGCCAAAACAAAACATAACTTGATCTGGCTAAAAAAAAAAAAAAAGAATGCATAAAACCGTTCTTCCCAAAAGTTTCCAGTAAAATGTCTAAGTTGACCGATAGTTACAGAAACAGTTAATGTTCTGATAAAATGAAACTTAATTGGCTTATTTCGCTATAGACAATGTTTCATGATCGGATTCACTCCTCTTCTCAAGGGAATAAAAGCAGCGGAATTGTCTACCAGGTGGCAGAAAATATAGGTCGTCCCCGGCTAGCGAAGACGCAATGCAATGCTTACATTATATTAACATTACAAAAGCTGGCATTTATATAGTTTGTAAAAATGGTTTAATATGTTGAAGTAGATATTTTGATTTTTAGCTCACCGGGCCAGACAGCTAAGTGACTATTCGTTGTTCATATTATTGTTTGCTACTAGTATCGTCCGTCTTGTATTATAATTAACATTTTCAGTTTCTTCTCTGCAATTACTTTGATCAAATATTTTATTTATAAAGCATCTATGAAGAGAAAGGAGGTAATAAATACATTTGCAAACCCAACCGCTAGGGGAAAAACTAAATTTTTTTTTCTTTTCTCTATTCTGTAAATTAATAAGACAGTAGTACAATGAACATGATTTTGATCTTTAAGACCAAAATTGTTAAACTTATGGGTCCATATGGAACGCCTGGACTGTCTTATCATGGAAAAACTAAATTCGTTATGTGCTTATATTATTATGCAGCGTGCTTTAATCTTTATGTGATGTCCTTGTATCATTATGTGGTGTGCTTTTATCATTATGTGGTGTACTCCTTTAATTATGTGATGTGCATTCATTACTATGGCATGTGCATTTGGTATTATGTGATGTGCATTTGGCATTATGTGATGTACATTTGGTATTATGTAATGTGTATTCATCATTATGTGGTGTGCAGTTATCATTATGGCATGTGCATTCATCATTATGGCGTGTGCTTTTCTAATTATGTTATGTGATTCCGTCTTTACATTATGTGTTTTAAACATCATTACGCGATGTGCTTTTTTGTTCATTACGTCATGTACAAACATCTTTATGTTATGTACAAACTTCATTATGTGGTGTGCAAACTTCGTTATGATGATGATCAAAGTCACGTGACAATTTTTAAAGTCGTAAACCCAGCGGCAAAATTCAAAACTGATTTTTATTATCTTCCTAATATATTCCCTCGTATATATAACACAAAAAAAAATCATATCCCTCGTATATATAATACAATGTATTATATATAGAGGGATATGATTTTTTTTTCAAAATGTTTGTTTTAGGTAATATTTTGCAATGGTTGTATACTTTAGATTATAAATATTTCATAAAAAGATAATTCAAAGGAAAAAAATGAGTAAAGTCCTGGGGGTGTAAATACTTGGGGGGTGGGGGATGGAGGGGGGAGGTCGGTCCTGTCCTCAAGCACCTGTGAACTATTTTAGTGTTTCGGCATTGTGATACGCTTTCATGATTCATCTATCTATTTTATTTTTTTACATTAACTTTTTTTAATCTGCAAATCCGCTATCATCGGGATACTATTTGCACATCTGTTATACAAATTATTTAATTAGTGAGGAAGTGAGCATATCACCCAAATTCTTATCGACACAGTTGGCAATTCAGAGAAAACCACGCTGCAGTCTTTGTCTTTAATATGAATGTTCCAGTGTTTTACTAATATCTGTATTTTTTCCCTGAGTTCCGGGTTTTCTTTAGCCAAGTTTAGGACGGACTTCATATGTCCTATATCCGAAATGCGCCGGTTAAATGACGGGTGCTAAACAGCAAATTGACAAATGAAGTAAACCGGTGTAAAAAAAAATGAAGAAACATATTATTGTCACAGCTTTTGGTACAACCATGGTAACAGATGAACAATTACAATACACCTTTCTTTAATGGCCCTGCCAGAATTAAGGTGGTATGGGACATTTGTTGATATTAATGTGGATTAAAGTACATTATAATTAGAATAAATTCACTGGTTTAGAATTTTCAAATTTTACAAGATTTAACCAAAAATTAGCTTTTGAAAATATTTGGAGAGGTAAAAAATGTAAAAACTCCCAGCGGGATTCGAACTCGTGACGTACAGATTCGTAGTAAACCCTCTGACCCACTGCGCTACGCTATTAGAAGAATATAGGGGAAGAAACTACTTAAATAATTTCACATAATTTTATTGTTTATTTCAATAAACAATACGTCACTAAATGGAGGTGTCCCATACCATCTAAATGTGTAGCAACGCAATTTCATCAAAATTACCAGGATAAAATATTTTTTTTTTTTTTTAGTTTCTGCCCAAAGTTCTAAAAATATACCTACAAGAATAACGGCTAATAATTTATGAATTCTGTAAAAATGACAGGCAGTAGATGCAGATTGAGGAGCGATATTTACTAATGGCAGGTGTAATGTACAGTTTTGGTTGAATCAGTTGTAAACTTAGGTGTTGATGGGCCGATCCAGGCACGTAGCATCGTTTTTGAATGGGTGGGGGGGGGGGGGGGAGACTCATCCCAAAAAATCTTGACAAACATAATTAAAAGACAAAAGCAACCCCCCCCCCCAAGAAATTCCCAAAATCGTGAAATCGCAATCCGGGGGAGGGGGGGGGGGTAGTATACCTATAACTTCAATTTTTCTATTCTTTCTTTACTTCTATACTTCAAAGAACTTGGTTCACTAACCACCAAAAACGGCCCTGTGACCAAAATTGTTCAATTCATACTTAAAGAATGTTCATGAGGTTACCTTTCTCAAGAAATTAAAATTTTTCAATTATCTTAATTTTTAGGTGTCCAGGAGGTTTCTAAAAATAGCTCACCATTTTTGCTAAATAGCCGCATTATTGTAATGAAGGCATACTGTATGCTCAATTCAAATTAGTTGGTGTAGCTTTAACTCATTTATAAATGATGGTTTCCTGTCAATAATTCTCAGAAGAAAAAGTTGGCACTAAACTTTTAAACAAGTTTAATAATTGCCAAGGTTACCATGGCAACCACAGATTAAATCATCACTCATAGGCTTATAGATACATGTGAATGTCTACACTGATGACAATTATTTCAAACACAATGATTTTTCTTTAAAAAGTTACCTGTTTTAAAAAATGTTCTAAATATTTAATATAATGGACTAAATTACAGTTTCTATGGTAACCAAACTTGTCCCTTAGCAATGTTATATATCACATATAGCATTGTACAACAAGTACAAGTACAATCAAGTACAACAATCAATTAGATTCTAAAGTACATGTAGCTAAATGTAGCTCAACAAAATACAACAGCTCATTTGTTTCCTTTTGTATAGTTTTTTACAGACTGTTATCAATTCTGAACATTTTACACCATACGTGATGTTACATTATCATATTTACAATTGAGATCAAGATTCAGAATGCATGATTTTAATTTTATGAAGGTAATTTAAAGAAAGAATAAAT
Organism: Magallana ariakensis; assembly: GCA_020458035.1. Classification (NCBI taxonomy): domain Eukaryota; kingdom Metazoa; phylum Mollusca; class Bivalvia; order Ostreida; family Ostreidae; genus Magallana; species Magallana ariakensis. The sequence goes on along the minus strand of CM035812.1, from coordinate 42,093,492 downwards.
ATTTATACATATGTACACTTACTTTTTTTACATTGCACATTTATATTCTTCAAGACAATTATTAAAGCAGTCATTACCGTACATGTATATGGCATATAATATTAAAAACCATATTCAACAAGAGGCCCATGGGCCACATCGCTCACCTGAGGAACAATTTTCACAACTTTAAATCTACACTACCAGAGGATGCTTCCACACAAATGTTAGCTTTCCTGGCTGATTTATTTCTGAGAAGAAATTTTTTTAAAGATTTACTCTATATATTACTAAGTAAAAATTCAACCCCCCATTGTGGCCCAACCCTACCCCGGGGGTCATGATTTTCACAACTTTGAATCTACACTACCTGAGGATGTTTCCACACAAATTTCAGCCTTCCTGGCTGATTAGTTTCTGAGAAGAAGATTTTTAAAGATTTACTCTATATATTTCTATGTAAAAATTCAACCCCCCATTGTGACCCCTCCCTACCCCCGGGGGTCATGATTTTCACAATTTTGAATCTACACTACCTGAGGATGTTTCCACACAAATTTCAGCCTTCCTGGCTGATTAGTTTCTGAGAAGAAGATTTTTAAAGATTTACTCTATATATTTCTATGTAAAAATTCAACCCCCCATTGTGACCCCTCCCTACCCCCGGGGGTCATGATTTTCACAATTTTGAATCTACACTACCTGAGGATGTTTCCACACAAGTTTCAGCTTTCTTGGCCAAATGGTTCTTGAGAAGAAGATTTTTGAAAATTTCTCAAAAATTTCCAATAATTCCTTATTAACTCCCCTTGAGAAAGGGCGTGGTCCTTAATTTTCACAACTTTGAATCTCCTTAGCCTAAGGGTGCTTTGTGCCAAGTTTGGTTGAAATTGGCCCAGTAGTTCTTGAGAAGATGTCGAAAATGTGAAAAGTTTACGGACAGACGGACAGACAGACGGACAGACGGGCAGACAGACAGACAGACGGACGACAGACAAAATGTGATCAGAAAAGCTCACTTGAGCTTTCAGCTCAGGTGAGCTAAAAAGCATGACAAATTAATTAAGTCAGCAGAATCAAAGTTAGTTCATTGAAGAAACAAATACCTTAACAAAAATGTATAATTAAACCAATAAGGTAAATGTATTAACTACAAGTCATGTTACAATGCACACTCTACTATATTTATTCAACATCAATTGAGCTACCACCAATATATCCTAGTACATGCTTTTAACAATTAATCAAATTACAATCACACATGGCACTGGAACACACATACATACATGTACACTCATAAAAATCATTCTTCAGGCAAACTTTCACCACTATCACTATCAGATTCATCAACACTTGCTGGAATATCAGCTGCATCCAAGACATTTTTGCACCAATCTCTCACACCCAATGATTTATCACTACCATACCTCGCACTGCTAAGGTACCAAATAACGGCTGCAATGTGGGAGCACATCCCGACAACTCTCGCTCCTGCTCTACACGTGCAGTACCAAGATTCCACTGTACTCTCGCTGTAATGGATCCAAAGTTGGTACTTCTTGGACGAAATGTGTCTACTCTGGATCTTTGCTCTGAGGAGTGTGTTGTCCTCTTCATGGAAGTAAATGTCACTCTCACCATCCAAATGCTCCTGCATATAACTAGAAGACAACCTCAGTTGATATGTTCCGCAGGTAAGATTCCTGAGTTCCTCATCATCAAGTTTAGGAAACGAATCCAAATCTACTTCCGAGGCCGTTTTCCATACAGCAGTTTTTCTCTGCAGTCCATTCTCATCGACAAACGTCTTCAAGTGATTAACCTGATTTAAAATCCATTTCAATAACATTTCAAACTGTTTCCGAAAATTTTCAGCATCCATTAAAAATAAATATTATACAATGCATTAGTGTAAGTAAAAAAAATTTATTATACAAAACAAGTTGATGTTTAAACAAAATCCTACATTATTTTCAAGAAGACAAATATATACATTTGATTTCTTACTTGCTTGGACAGATGAAGCATTTTAGCACCTTCTGCATCATCCTTATCTTTGCTGGTACAGGAGCTCAATGGAGGTGAGAATCTGTTGGACACTGCACACATGATCCTAACATAATCTCCTATGTTCGGAATCTGATTGGTTGGCAAAACACGGTCCAGATATCTCCATCTCTTGATACGAGCATTTGATGACTCAACAACCCACCGCACCTGACAAAAAATAAACTCATCATTAATTATTTGTGATTTATATTAACATAGACTTTGCTAAATTAGTATGCTTTGTTAGAGACTGAGTACCAGAGGTAAACAATTTGTCTGTGGTATAATATTTCATAAATGTCCTAATTGTACTTAGAAAAAACATTATTACTGATACATACCTTTGTCACTAGCCGACTCATATTGGCATCCTCAGTTGACATCTGCTTTTGTCCAGCCTCCAAAAATTTTGGCATTTCGGCCTGTATCCCTAGATCATCCAACAAAGGCAGGGCATCTCTGAAGCCCCTATCCACAATGAATATATCATCTTCACTAAGCCAGGAGCGGATACTTTCAGCATTGCTGTTGATAATGTGACTGAGGATGGATGCATCATTGTTGCTTCTATCAGCTAAATAGGGGCCCAATATAGATACAAAATACCCTGTTGTTGTAACCACCACCATTGGCTTTATGAGGGGTCTCCCTTTATGGATGCTGTATGACCGTCGCTGAAAGTGAAAATTGTTACTTTTGTTCACATAGATGTATGTTCCATCCAAAACTAAGATGACTTGGTTTTTTTCAATACTTCCAAACAAAGTCTGAGCAAGTGGTCGGGTGTGTTTGTTGATGATCTCTTCTCGTGAGATGTGGGTAAACCCAAGATTTTCTGGTACAAACTTAATTAACAAAGCCTTCCTAACAGCAGAAATTGCTCTCCTCAAGCTGGATTTGGATGTTCGAAATAAAGTTGAGAGAATGACATTTGAGAGTCCAGTTTTCATTTTACAGAAAAAGATGGCAACAGAAGTAGTTAGGCTTCTGGCTGGTGTGTTCTTGATCAAACCTTCCACAGAATCACAAAGTTCTTGAAAGTTTGCTTTGGTGATCCCTAATAAACTTTTGTAGTCTGTGTCTGTCAGAGCTTTAGCATCATCGAAGTCCAAACACTGTTTTTCATTTCGCTGACACAATAAATGCATCTGCTGTAAAAGATCAGTAATAGTTGTTCGATTAACGAAGGAATTTTCAGTTGTTTGAAGTTGTTTGACAGCATCACTGGTAAACATCCCATCATGCAAATGAGCAGGACAACATCTGTTTCCTGGTGGTATAAGAACATTTTTCTCAACAAAAACTGCTGTTCTATTCTCAGCTGCAACAACTACTAACTTTGGTCCTGGCTTTTTGCACACACAGCAATATGCATGAGATTTAGCAGTGGAGGCCAGGGGAAGCGACACAGATGGTGGGCTGGGCATGCTTTTCTTCTGTTTGTTTTGGTCCTCTGATAATAACACTGAGGTACACGGAGCATGAGTACACAAATCTGATCTTTTAGTTCCTTGTGTTTCAGTTCTATACACATGGCGGCATCTGTTGCATATGACAGAGTTGTCTGAATGAGCCTCAATAAGGAATTTCCTTCGCAGATACTTCCTGATGTTTTTATCTATTTTTCTTCTGTCTGATGGTTTTGTTCTCTTTGAGCAAAGTATGCACAAAAAGTAGTCTTTTTTATGTCCAGGCATTATATCATATTGAACATATCTGCAATTTGAAAAGAAAACACATGTGATGCTTATATAAATACATAAATGTATAGGATCTACACATACAAACTGTAATAAATGATGAAATAATAGAAATTCTTAACATAAATGATAATTTAATGTATTGCAACTGGTATCATAAAATATGCATGCATCCTACAAAGGGTTTTTTTTTGGAGGGGGGGTGTAGGAATAGCACTTAATTCCTCCTGAACACACCTAAAATATCTGCAATTTACATATATATATATATTAATATATATCTATGTACTAGATCCTGATAGGCTAAATACTGATATTGGTACATCTATGAACATTTTCTCTGCATTGGCGTTATTATAATATCATAAACTATATAAAACTATGTAAGTATGTACATGTATGTACAAATGTATAGATATTGGTTGATGGTAACTATTTTTATCTCTCAATGTCTCATACATTTATGTACCATCTATCATCATGATCATACCCATAAATTATATCTATATCCTGCATATATACACTGTTTACTAGTGTGAAAAAGTGCACTCAATGAGTCTGATGTACGTTTATATACAGGTATGTTACGTTCTTGATTGTTTATGACAGGAAAACTCTCTCTCTCTCTCTCTCTCTCTCTCTCTCTCTCTCTCTCTCAAACATGCACATACTATAGGTATACCATATTAAGCTTACAACTATTATCCTAGAATAAAATCAGATAATTTGTAACTAATCATTACATAAGCAAATCTTATAGATATAACACATCGATCAATCCTGTCTACTGTAGTTCGAATTATCTCAAACGTAAACAAAACGTGCAAGTACTGTTGTACACCTTTACATTTCTTTGTACTTAAGAAAATTAAGAAATACGGTCAAACATATGCATAAATGGTCATGTCTTACCATTTTTTCATATTTGGTTATAATAATTATTTGGATAAAGACACGCTGATCAGTTGACGCAGACGACAGCTTTACATACAGAGCGATATCGATACGTGCACATTACAGTATTTTGTTTCACTTATCAGTGTGAAATATTGGGATGAATACATACCTCATAAAGTCGTTAGTTCCATATAGCCCCAAAACACTGGGTCAGAAAGGCTGTTGACATCCAGGTACAACTTCACCATGCTTGAAAGTTTGACGTTTGTGTGACAGACATGTAATCTATTTTTAGAATGCGGGTTTCCCGTCTAAAAATTGTGTCGTGCGAATACATAAAAGTCGATTAAATTCAATTCACAAATATGAAATAGCTCATTAGATAATCGTGTTTTATTACCGTCATCGTCTTTTTTAAAGAAAATATTTTATATTTTGACCATTTATTATAGAATCCGGAATGCCATATTCTTCTAAAAATAAAATTTTAAGTATGGCGCCACATCTCGCCCAAAATTAAATTTAGCGATATCGTTTTGTTGTTTTAAGCTGTTTGATTTTATGTAACAATTGTCGTGGGCGAGGCATGGCGCCCATGCAAAATTTGACACAGAAGTTGAGAAATTTGTGAAAATTGGTAAATTTGAGTAAGCATATCCGGTTTTAACAGTTATATTTACAGAACGTGGGGGTTTCCCGCCAATATTTCATGCGGGTTTCAAGAACACATTCCGTATACAGTATATTCAGAGAAAGAATGGCTTTCATTATAAAAGTTGATTTTTCATAAAACCACAGGGCCAAATATTATAGTTTGTGAACCAAGTTCTTTATTACATGGTCCCAAAAAGTGGGGGGGGGGGGGCAACTGCATGATAACTCACATTTTTATCACAGGTGGTTGAGGACAGGACCGACCCCCCCTCCATCCCCCACCCCCAAGTATCTATACCCCCGGACTTTATCTCTCTTGCTATAAAACATCACTTCCGTTGGTTGAAGATGGATCTGTGCAAAACTTGCAGCTTGTCAGTGAAAATTTATCCAATTTACCCAATAAATGTATTTACATGGGCATGATCACGTGCAGATATTTAGTGAAGGGAATTATCGGGCTACGACATGATGTCATCATTTTTACCGATAGATGTAGTTTGATAGCACATTTCAACAAATATTCATCGGCAGTACCCCTCGGCTGGCAGACGAAGTTAGCAACCTTGTTGTATTATATACATAGGGGATATGATTTTTTTCAAAATGTTTGTTTTACGTAATTTTGTGGAACTATTGTATACATTAGATTATAAATATGTCATATAAATATAATTTAAAGAAAAACATGAGTAAAGTCCCGGGGGTCTAAATACTTGGGGGTGGGGTGGAGGGGGGGGGTCGGTCCTGTCCTCAAGCACCTGTGATTTTTATATGTAAATTGAAGAAAAATCTTTGCTGCGCCAAAAAGTGGGGGAGGGGGGCTCTGCATTTTGCATGCTATTAAAAGAAAATTTTTAAATATTCTAACTCCAAAAGTACATGTAGTCTAATAATGCACCCTGAATTTTTTGGCACTAGCAGGTTTAAATGCAAATAAAGAAGAAATATTCTATCAAGAGAAATTAACTGAAACTGGGGAACGTCTTGTGTGTCCTTAAAAGTAAACGGTATATAAAATAGATAAATAAATAAATAAATAAATAAATAAATAAATCATAAACATCGTATCACAGCGACGAAACACTAAAATAGTGTCGAGGGAAGTGATTTTAGGTGCGTGGCGGATGAGAGCCGTCCGATTTTTTGGCTATTGAAGTATCAGTTTTGAATTTTGCCACTGTATCTAAACCCGCCAACTTTTAACTTTAAATATTGTCACGTGACTTTGATCATCATCATAACGAAGTTTGCACACCACATAATGAAGTTTGTACATAACATAAAGATGTTTGTACATGACGTAATGAACAAAAAAGCACATCGCGTAATGATGTTTAAAACACATAATGTAAAGACGGAATCACATAACATAATTAGAAAAGCACACGCCATAATGATGAATGCACATGCCATAATGATAACTGCACACCACATAATGATGAATACACATCTCATAATGCCAAATGTACATCACATAATGCCAAATGCACATCACATAATACCAAATGCACATGCCATAATAATGAATGCACATCACATAATTGAAGGAGTACACGACATAATGATAAAAGCACACCACATAATGATACAAGGACATCACATAAAGATTAAAGCACGCTACATAATAATATAAGCACATAACGAACTTAGTTTTTCCATGATAAGACAGTCCAGGCGTTCCATAGGTCCAAGATATGAGGTTCTGATGCATGAGAGTGTGAAGTAGTGGTCCTATAGGAAGAAAATTCATAAATTCTTTTAAAATCTTCTTTTCTGGTATTTGGCATCTAGCAGGCAAGTTGAATGTACATCGTATATTTGAGACGAGCAAGAAGTCCTTTATCCAAATATTGATTGAATTTCAGAACCCCTTGATCATGGGTTTTAGTTTAATTAAGGGGGAGATTAGTGATGTAGTGAATGTACGATGACCAATTAATACAGGTTTATGTATCGAAAATTAAATGTAGATATTCATGTCCTCGTAGATTTTTGTTATCTCATCGTTGAGCTTGACAATACAGCTATCGGAAAAACAAAATGATATTAAATTTTTGATATAACAATAATTCAATGGGGGAAATTAATAATGTTATCTTTTTTTCAGTGAGTAAAAGCTTCGTTTTCATATGAAAAAAGAAGATTTCGAGCAACAGGAATGGGGATTCTAGATCTTCCAGAGGAAGTTCTTCTGTCGATATTTTCATACGTTCCTCTATACAACATCTTCTTCTCTGTTCAGCGAACATGTCTTGCGTGGAGAGATCTGTGTTTAAACCACATCTTGTGGAGAGAAGTTCATTACACCAAGGAGTTCGACGAAAGATTAACCAAGGTGGAACTACTTTCCGTTCTCAAACAAGTGTCCAGAGGCATACACCGTCTTGTTATAGATTCTGATTGCACAGAGGACGATTTCTCGAAGTTGATTCAATGTGTTCTGCATGAAGACGCAGACGTGAAGCACATTTCTTCGCTTAAAACACGATCCATTCCTGGTGGATATATAGAACCCCTATTGGGAAAATGTTCGGGATTGTCGTCGATAGAAGTCGGGTTTCCTTATGTGTTATACAACGACGGCGATTTTTTCGAGGCCATGAAAAAGCTTCCCCACCTAAAAGTATTCAAAATAACGCCCAAAATGGAAAGTATTGAAAACCATTCCTCGTATGAGAATGCATTCAACAAACATTTGGCTGACATGTTCAGCGGTTTGTTAGAATTGGAAGTTGTTCAGTTGTTTTCTACAGACACTATAAACGATTCTACAGTGTATGCTCTCCTAAAGAACTGTCAAAACCTGAAGAAAGTTACTCTGTTAGGTTGCAGCAATGTATCTGATGCTGGTTTCAGGTCGTTCCCTGTTCGATCAGGCATTACTTCCCTTTGTTTGTATTTTATCTCCATTGGTGATGAAGGGGTGGAACAAGCATGTAGGTCTTGCCCTGATTTACGTGAAATTACGTTGGTCGGTTGTGACGTTACAGACACTTCAATCAAACATGTATGTACCCACTGTCCGAACCTCGAAACTTTGTCTGTGTCACCCCTAGGGAAGGAATCTAATGTAACAGACGATGGACTTAAATACGTCATCCATAACGGTATTTCCCTACGTTCACTCAAAGTAAGTGATTGCCCTCAAGTCTTGGAACTAGGCGTGGATCTGCTAGCTCAGTGCTGCTACAACCTCGTGGAATTAAACTTGTCTGGTTTTAAAACCATCACGGACGACACTCTGCAAACCATTGCAGCACACTGCACCAATCTCGAGACCGTAGACGTCAGTAAATGCTTCCGTGTGAGAGGCGCAGGCGTCAACTCATTGGTGACTTCCTGTAGAAGGCTGAGAACACTCAACGTTGCTAACTGTCGCTTTCTCTGGGAGTTGAATTTTGTGGCGTTTATGCACATGGAAAGTCCTTTCTATAGGTAACTGCAGTAAAACACGTTCAATTTAAAAATGTATCAGTGCAGTTTTCTTTTTTCTTTCTTATTATGCCATAAGGCTTTTTAAAAAGCCATTTTAAAAGACAACAGACCTTTTGTATTGTTATGTCAATTTGATGTGTGTCTATATATTCTATCGTAGGTCATTGTGTTAATTCTAATTGAAATCAACAACAGTTGTACGAATATATTGTTTAAATGTTTCCATTCTCCAACCTGTTTAATTGTGTTTGTATATATATTTATACATCGGTTCATTTTGTAACTTTCAGATATCTAAAAAGAGGAGAGAAATTGTCAAACTGTTCTGACGAGTTGTTTGGTACAGTATATTTATTTTTATTTCATCGATTTTAAGATAAATAAAAATTTCACTTACAAATTACTTTAAAAATTGTTTGTTGAAGAAAAATTAGGTTATAATATTACTCAGCAATTTTTTTTTATAAATTTAGAAAAAAAGGAAAAAAATTTTTTTACGTTTCTTTCAAGTGACCGTAATGATTTTGAGGTGCTTGAGACATGAAGACTGTTTTGTTATTGAATAGATTAAAGTACTTGATTGTTTCTTTTTAATTATCTAGTTCAAATACTTAAAGTGGTATCGGACATCTGTCGATATTAATGTGAATAAAAGTACATTATGATCAAAATATTTTCACCGTTTTAGAATTTTCAAATTTTACATAATCTGACCAAACAATACTTTATGTTTTTACCAAATTTGGAAAGGTAAAAATTGTAAAAGCCCCAGCTGGTTCAAACACGTGACCTACAGATTCTTATTTAACTCTCTAACCCATTGCAGTGCGCTGTTAGGTACCAACATTTGGAATTTTGTTTTATTAAATTATACTTTTAAATTATTTTATTTTTTTCATAGATATGACGTACGTCACAAAATAGAAAATGTCCCTTACCACCGCTTAAAATATCTTTAACTGATCTACATTAAAGCATAACTAAATGATTTTCATGTGACTAATAAACATTTAAAGTTTCACTCTAATAAAGAATTGCAATAAAATGGCATGAATTTGAATAAGGTAAAAAAAATTCAAAATTTGAAGATTTTCAATTTATATCTGTTTGCTTATTTGCTATTTTCTTCAAATCTATTTATAGCCCATATTTCTTCTGAGCAAGGACTACAAACGCTTGCTAATGGTAACACTAACCATAAAGGAGGATCTAGGGCCAGGGAGAACTTCCTGAATGCCTTGACTAGTTCATCAATCCCTCGACCAAGAGTTCACTCAGAACTACGCGTTTTGAACATGGGCATGTGTTCAAAGATCACGGACCGCTGTTTGTTTCAGATTGCAGCGTACTGTCCCGACCTGCGCGAGCTAAACATCAAGGGCTGCTATAACACGACGAATCAAGGAATCTCGTACATCGCCCGGGGGTGTAAAAATCTGAAGCTTCTCAATATAGCCACTGGATTCACGAAGCAGATGTGTCTTACGGATCGGTCCTTGGTCTCCATAGCAACCCACTGCAAGAATCTGCGTCAACTGAACATAGAGAAGAACGATCTAATGTCACGTGACGGCTTGAGATATTTCTGTGACCACTGCCCCCTCCCTTTCAAAGTGTCTCTGACGTCAAAATCAGATAAAATTCTAAAAAGCGAAATTATGTCAACGGATAAGAGCGGTAATGCGTCCAAGATGGTGAAGTCATCCGATAAGTGCTTTTCGAGAGGTTTGCATCACCTGGATGTAACATTGTACGATTCGTATGTCGACATCCATGAGTTCAAAAAGACTATAAATGACACTGAATGACACATGAAGTTTTATAACGGTATTTCAGAAACGTTACGTTGTTAAGTTGTTTTGTCGAGATTATGTCAAACATGGCCGGAATTACGAATGTTCTCGTTAGTCTTTCAAATTATTTTGTTCTCAGTCGCAGCATTTCAAATTTAAAATACGAAATTGATATGTCAATGAATGATCACACACAGAAATGTCAAATCCCCTTCTTTTTAGTTTTAAATTTGTAATTCATCATCAAATCTAGTGCACCTTTACACAAAGCAGAGATGCAATCTAAAATTATTGAATGATGTTGAAATGAATGTTAAATCGTGCAAAGCATTAAAACAATACTTCTTGCAATTGAGTTTAATGATTTTTTTTTCTGTTCAAAATAGCCGTTATTTAAACTTAAATATTTAGAATGATTTACTACAATCTCTCAAACACGTAAGAACCTTTGGAGTAGTGATTGTGATTTGTGAAAACGTTTGATTTTGATTTATTATATGATATGTTAGTTATTACATGTACATTTGTGTGGCCTGGCATATGAAACTTTCTGAACTTCACATTTATACGTGATTTCTTAAGCTGGCGTAAAGGACCATATTTCTCAAACACATGAAAAATTCATCAGTTCATCGAGTTTTAGAAAGGAAAAAATCCGGTTATTGAAATGGTGAAAATGGAGAGCGGGTGTGGGTCTTCCAAAAGGGTACCTCTTTTATACGGAAAACTCCTCTTACAGTTTTCAAGATAGGATGGTGATGTTTTGCAGATCAAATGCACATATTAAATATGTACATATTACTTGGATTTTGATTTTTGAATATTTATTGAAAAATACCAATTGTTGAGCTTAGTCATTTTGTCGCAGAATAGTGATAATACATACATTTTTCAAGTTAGGAAGTTGTCGTTTTACAGATTAATTGTACATACATAGTATCAAAGATGTGCATTTTACTTGGATTTTGAACAGAATATAAAGTATTGCCCTCAGTTCACGCAATTTTGGGACAACCCTCCTTTGTGAAATAAGATCATTATCAATTTATCATATTATGACATCGAACAGACGAATTTATCTTCTTAACGATCTCCAATCCCCAGCAAAGTTGGATAACTCTAAATTATCCTGATTTTTTTTCATTCGTATCATAAATCTGCCTGTTATATAGACAAATTCAATTAGTCTTGAAGTGTTAATATTACACAAAGCCTTTCAACGAACTGCGTGGCTCAGTGGCTCCACGGAGTTCTACTACCTAGAGGTAAAGGGGTTCGAACTACCGATGCAACGGTACAACCTTTTTTTGTAATTTGATTTTAACTTATACACGTTATCTATAAAAATTGCAATAAATTCGTAAAATGCATGCATGGATACCATCAAAATATTTCTTTTTTTTCATTTCATTTATAAAGTTTGAAGGATAAATAACATTTTTATGATGAAAAAAATACTTTTAGGCTGATGATCGGAGAACCTTAAAATGAATATACATGATTGTGTCTTTCTTTCTGCAAATTATTCATGACTTTGAATTTCAAAGTAAAAAAAAGCTTTTAAATCCCGCACATAGTCCGTCATTGAAAACTTTATCAACGTTGAGAAAAATTTGGACTTAGTTGAAAAGAATGCACAATATATAATCAGGAATTTCGAAATGGAACATTAATTAATATCCCTATATAATACAATTTGAAAAAATTATTTCAACTTTTTTTTCGGGTACACGTCATAACATTTGGAATACTGTGTGAATACTAGAAATAGAAAAGTTTCGATTCGATGTGATTGTACATGTATTTAGAAATCTGCATTTAGAAAGAGTGTCCCTAAAACAATGAAACAGTATCAGTTCAAGAAGTACTATGTATGTTCTGACAACTTGCTTCGTATTGCAAGATGTCTTGCAGCAATGCTTGCATGCGTTACCTTGCGCATGAGTGATAATGAAGCGGAAAAGATATCCAATATTTTTTTTTCATGGTGTCCTTTTTAAATTTTAGATTTTTTAAAATTTATGAAACTTTGTCATATCATGTAATTATCACGCACAAATTATGATTTTATAAAATCTAAGTTTTTTGTAAAGGGCATTGAATTTACAAGTTATTCGTTTTTTCTTTCACGAGATTAATTTACTTTTAACTTTTTTTTCTAAAAGTTAATATCTTTATATATGAGATATCAATTTTTCAAACTTTGAATTCTTTGTGAATTTAATGTTCGTGCTTTTTTTGATGAAGTTTTTGATGAAAATTTCGTTATCAAGAACACAAAGGAAATTGAAAAAAGAAAAGAAAAAAACATGTATGACAACTAACGTTCACTTTACGAAACTTTAATAATTGGTTCTATTTGATTTGAACATATTTTTATTGTAGAAATATATATATTGGGATTGGACACAAGTTACCACCCTCTCCCTATACAAATATATTGATCATGCAATATGATAATACAATATGATTATTGATAAACCTAAAATCCATAAAAAAAAATCTATAAATCAATAAAATTTACTAGACAGTTATGCATGTATATAATTTTACTTAGTAAACATGATAATTGGTCGTAATGAATTTGTTCAATCAGGTCACTTTACTAGCCCAATATGTTGGCTTTACTTATATGTGTATGGAGAGTTGGTACGGACGTACACCCAAAGTTTAACCCGGAATACGGAGTACAACTTGCAATATACATAATTATGCTTGGGTTCCGAAGTACAGAGGAACGAAGTGCATTGACCCAAAACCTAGATTTTACCTGTATTTACAGAAAATAACCCACTTCCTTTTCCCGATATATGAGGTGAGTGTCAATATATCAATAATTTACAATATAAATTAATGATCATAACGCAGGTACAATCAATTAATGTTGGTACAGTACATTTTTCTTTCATTTTTTTTTCATAATCTACAATGCCTCATCAAAAGAGACCTATCGATGTTTAGTCAATTATAAAAAATGAAAAATGTCAACATTTTAACTACAGTGTGTGTTAAATGAGGAAGCTATAAAATTTTGAAATAAATAAATCCCTTTAAAAAAAGACAAACAACGCCATGCAGGTGTTGCATGCAAATCATTTTTATGTAGTTTTTGTTTTGGAAAATCCTTAAATTTCATGAAAATAAGACTCGCTTTTTAATTATTTACCTGGACTGGCTGAACACACCTAACAAACATGCACTGCATGCATGTGTATTGACCTTTTAAAAAAAAAACGGAAGTTACAACAGATATTTGTATAATAATTCTTTGCGTTGACAAAATGACCTATTTAAAAGCATGTATCCTACACAATTCTGCCGAGCCCAAGTGTTTTTTTTTTTTTACCCTGGATAGGTAAAAATCGGTTAGTCTTCCGTGAAAATGATAACTGATAACTGATGTGTCTCTATTTGCATAATTGTTGAATACGTAGTTTTCAGAAAATAAGTTGCTTAGGTCATATTCTCCAAAACTCATTTTCAGAAATCAGCAAACTTTTTTTTAAATGTTTAGATCTATATGGATATTTTTTTAACAAAGTAAGTCTGCAAATTTTGCAACATTTTGTGACAATGTTTTAATGTAAAATTAAAAGTTTTTTAAAATAACAAATCACCGATTCCTGTGTGATTTAAAGAGACATGGTCTGACTCTCAGTTCAGTTCACCTTTAATTTTTTTCTTTAAGTTTCCGATTCAATCTTATTTATAATTTTTAATTTTTAATACAATTTTTTAAATATCAATTGTAGGGTTGCAAGTGAGATACAGAGTTCACGGTTGTAATGTATAGAAAGATCTTGCAATATTTTTGTTTCTATATCTAAATACTGTTTACCTTTTTTGCAATTTTTAATCAACACAAATATAGTTTGTTTCCCGTTTTTTCCTTTTTCGTTTTTTTTTTTTCAAAGCATAGAGAAACATATCATTAGCTGAATAAGTACGAACCGTGCATACGTCAGGCCAAAATAAAATTATGTTTGTTTGGAATTGCCTCCCGCCTCATTAAAATAATCTCCGCTGATAAAATTTTATTACCAAAAAATAAAGAACTTTTTTTTATATGGAGATTTTTTATCAATTTTTAATAAGTTAAACTTCAAGTTTGAAAGAAAAATCCTCCCTCCCTCCTGGGTATAGAAACCTCCAGGCGGCAATATCCAAACAAACATATTTTTAAGGATGGCCTGACTGTATTTCTTTTCTGAATATTGCTCAGAATTTACAAAAAGACAGTAGGTTGGGATAAAGAGTTACCCTAAACCATATGTTTTAATAGGTCAAAGGTCGAGGTCATTTCAAATATATCTGAAAATCCTTTTTTGGAAAATATTTCCTTTTCCTATAGGCCAAATCTTGTTCAGAGTTTACAAAGAGACTAACTGTAGGTGATGGGTGAAAAAATGACAATAACAAAACGTCAAAATAACAAACCGTGTAGGGCCCTTAAATCAAGTTTCTATGACAAGTGCCCATTTCAAACCTCTGTGTAGACTCCTTATTCAGACCCTACTTTTTCTCTCCCTCCCTTTGGCTCTAGATCCTGATGCCTTCCTGATGCTCCATACAAAGAGTGCTTCTTGAATAAAGGATTTGCAGAGATCTTGAAGAACTTGAATTAAAAATCTAGTACATGAAATTCAAGGTTAAAATCAAATCAAAGTCATACTATTTTAGGTAACAGTAATCATCCAAAGTAAAGTCCTTTATTGAATGGATCCTTTGAGAAGATCATCGTCTCCATAATGTCTATTTTATTCTTATTTTCGTCAGGATGCAGAAAATTTAAATGTTCGACTGTGACACCGGTATCAAGCATTAAGAAAAGCAAGAAAAACAAAAGAAGAATGGGTATTTTAGATCTGCCGAAAGAGGTACTGTTGATGATTTTTTCGAACGTTCCACTCTACAACCTCATCTTCTCGGTCCAGCGGACATGTTTGGCATGGAGGGATCTCTGTCTCCATCACAGCTTGTGGAAAGAAGTTCATTACTACAAGGAGTTCGACGAAAGAATAACCAAGGAGGAACTACTTTCCGTTCTAAAACAAGTGTCCAGAGGTATAAAACATATTTCGTTTGAGAAAGCTTTCCACTTCAGAGAGAACCAATTTTCATTCAGTAAATTTCTGCAATGTATTTTGCATGATAATGTGGACATGAAGAACATCTCATCGCTTAAAATACCATCTATTCCAAACGAATATCTAGAACCCCTTGTAAATAAGTGTTCAGGGTTGTCTTCGATCGAAGTCAGTTATGAATACGCATACTGCAACGATGGAAATTTTTTCTTCACCATGAAAAGACTTCCTCGCCTTCAAGAATTTAGGATAACGGAATCGCTGGAATATTTTGATGATTTTTCTTCCCATCAGACCAAGTTTAACGAACTCCTGGCGGACATGTTTAGCGGTTTGTTGGAATTGGAAGTTGTTTACATTGAAAGTGCAAACAAGATATACGACTCTACTTTGTGTGTTCTTCTAAGTAAATGTAAAAATCTAAGGAAACTTTATCTCTATGAATGTCATTGTATAACTAATGCTGGGTTCGAGTCGTTACCCGATAAATCAAGAATAACATCCCTTCATTTGATTTCTGCCTGCATTGATGACGAAGGAATGGAACAAATATGTAGGTCATGTCCCGATCTTCGTGAAGTCTCTTTTGCCGGCTGTAGGTACGTAACGGACATTTCAATCATCCATCTATGTACTCACTGTCCGAACCTAGGATCATTGTGTGTTTCAGATCCAGAAACCGTCTACATCAAATCTAACATAACGGACGGGGGTCTGGAGTACTTGTTCAAAAATTATCATTCCCTGCGTTCAATCATATTATGTAACAGCCTTGATGTCTTGAACCTGCGCGTAGATCTCTTGGCTCGGAGCCGTATCACTCTCATTGAACTAGATGTATCTGGTTGTAAATCTATCACAGACGACACACTACGAATCATTGCAGTATGTTGCACCAATCTTCAGTCCGTCAACGTAAGTAAATCATAATGTGTTCGTTTGAGGGGCGGAGGCGTCAATTTGTTGGTGACATCTTGTAAAAGGCTGCAGACACTGAACGTGGCTAGATGTCGGTTTCTTGAGGACCTGAATTTTGAGGCGTTTGATAGAAAGGATACTCCTTTTGATAGGTAACATTTAAATTATTAATTGTATGGATAACATATAGCTTCTTATCATTATTAAAAAAATCAAATGAATGCCAAAATTAAAAGTGATCGTTTCTTGTCAAAATTTCTTCAGCATCTGTTAATATTGTCTATCGTCCTGTGTTAACTGTTCTTTTTAATTAATCTAATTTTAATTCTGTTTCTTAATCGGTGATTATACTAATTATCAAGTTCAAAATCTGATAATAAAAAAAAGGGGGGGCGGGGGTTTAACCAGAGACATGAAAAACCAATAGAAGAAAGAAAGAATAAGACCAAGTTAAGAATATTAAAAGGATAAAAAAAATCCAATATTCATCTTGTTTAGTCTGATTAATTAAATCACCCATTTCTCCTTACACTCGTATGGAGGTCATCTTCACACGACCTTTACTTCCAACCAATCGGGGAAGGGCTTTCGCTGCTATAGAAAATCAAATAGGATTTTTCAAAAGGATGTAGCCAGTGGTATAATAAAGCCAAGCTTGGGTCGTTCGTTGTTCATAAATATTTATTATACAGAAAAAACCTGAAATTTTGTAATTATACGAGTAACACAGAATAGACACATATCATGCGCGGATTTAGAGGGGGGGGGGTCGGGGGGGTCCCGACCCCCCCTGGAAAATGAAAATTTATTAAATTTAAAAAGTAAAATTATCGCAAATATGCCTCGGACCCCCCCCCCCCCCTGGAAAACACAATTACCCTTCGGACCCCCCCCCTGGAAAAAAATTCTGGATTCGCGCATGCATATGACAAGACAATTAGACACAGACAAACATATACATTAGACAACGAAATGAAACGGTAATATTACAATTTAGAATGAACTTTAATTTATTACATTAATTCTTACCGGGACAAACAATCCTAATGCTTTTAGTATATTGCTATACAAGAATGGTCTGACCCGTTCAAGGGCTAGGCGGAGAGTGCCAGTCCGGTATAAGATTTTGGCGGGGAAGAGTGCATGCATAGTTAGTCATGTGACCCTATTGTCCAGTCTTGTCATTTGTCCACGTTACAGATTTTAAACTTTCATTCATAAACACTCACTCTACACACATATACCAATCAAACACGTACGCTAGCGATGTAATTTAATATACAAATAATATCACTGGTTACAAGGAGGTAGAAAAATTAATTCATGTTTCTTTTCCATGTTACCTCCAGCACTGAAGAGTTACACCTCTCATTAAACAGATAAAAGCATATCGATCTGTGATTGATTGGTATATTTAGATCGTATGCAAATGTATATACTAGATGTCTTGTGAACATGACCTCTTATCAATAACCGATCATATACCCTGCCAAGTGCAGTAATGAGAACGGAAGTGGTTTTAATCAGACTGCATTTTGTTGTAATAGATTTAACAGATTTGGAAAATGAAAACAGTGTTTAGAGTTTGTTTTGCTATAAATTGTTATTTAATAAAGAAAAAATTCATATTTTTTTACCTTTTATATTTGTGCATTTTCTTATATTTTTATATAAAACTATCCTTTTAAAGAAGACCAATACAGTCTAAAAATGGCCAAAGCCTATCGAGCCCTCTTAAATGAAAATGACGTGATTAGCCAATCGGAATAAGGTGTGAAACGTTCATAAGAACAAAGGAAAATATCAGTTAGTTTATTGGTCCACGTTCAACAAGTGGATGCGAAACTATTTAAATATTTTGAAACGGTGATTTTTAGTCATTCAAAGAATAAGAAGATAATTAAAGACACGAGGCTAGAAATAAGAAAAATTAATTTTGTATTGTTTTGGGTTCTTTTCTAAGAATATTTTTCATATGAAAACAACAACTGATCACTATATTTCAACTGGTTAGATAAAGTCTGGGTATTCCGAATCATAATAACTATTTGCCTGCGTCAGTACTAGTATTTTCATAAATATTATTTTTCTATTTCCATGACTTTGCATATATGTACAAATTTAGGTTATAGTATTATTTTCAGATATATCAGAGGAAGAAAGAAACTGTCAAAATCTTCTGACAGGCCACCTGGTAAAGTATATTCTCAAATCACAAATGAGTGGTTCCACCACAAACACTTGCAAATATTGCTCCTTACTAGTATTTAAATCAGGATTTTTTCACAGAATGTTGAACGCGTCCGCTACAAAATAACATACATGTATATAAATATTTTAGTTCAAAAATTTTGATGAAATGCGCATTTTTTCTTACTTTTCATCTTTGCTATTTTACATTTATTTTATTGTTTTATCATAATCATAATAAATAATGTTTAACCATATATGCATGTACATGATATACTATTATATAGATTTAGGTGACTTTTTTTGACAGCAAACCAGTTGGTGCAAGCGACAAATGTAGTAACAAGTACACAATCATACAAAACAAAAACAATCCACAAATCAAACGAAGAATCCCATGCGCTAAGATATACAGCTAGAGAGAACTTTTTGACTGCACTGACCTGTTCATCAATTCCTTCACCAAGAGTTCACTCTAAACTCCGCGTCTTGAACATGGGCATGTGTTCAAGGATCAACGACCGATGTTTACGTCAGATAGCGACGTTTTGCCCGGACCTACGCGAGCTATACATCACGGGCTGTTACAAAGCAAAGGATCTAGGAATCTCGCACATCGCCCAGGGATGTCAGCAACTTAAGGTGCTGGACATTTCCACAGGTACCACGAAACAGATGCGTCTTACGGATCAGTCATTGATGTCCATTGCAACCCATTGCAAGAGTCTGCATCAACTAAACATAGTGAAGAACGATCTAATGACACATGACGGCTTGAGATATTTCTTTGATCGCTGTCCCCTGCCTATCACCGTTTATCTAACGTCAAAATCTTATGAAATTCGTAAGCCCGACATCTTGTCAACGGGTAAAAGCGTTAATACGTCCAAAATAGTAAAGTCCCAATATTTCTACTCTTCTGGCGCTGGATATCACGTGGGTGTGCTATTGTACAATTCCGATGTAGACATCTTAGGGTGAAAATTATATATATATATATATATATATATATATATATATATATATATATATATATATATATATATATATATATATATATAAAGAATTAAGGCGTATATTCGGGAAATGAAACAGTATATGTTTCTTGATGCATAGCTCCAACATGGTCGAAGTTCCGAATGTTTATTGTTGCTTTTGTCCTCCAAATTTTAAAGAGGTACTAAAATATATATTTTATATGAATGATAAACACAGAAATTAAGAACTTCATCCGTTTCCTATTTTCGAATTCATTTTTCAATATTAAACCAAGCGCCTTTCATAGTTGCTTCTCATTAAGCAAAGATGCGGATCGAAATTATTGATGTAACGTTTGATGAAAAGCTTTGCAAATTATGCAATCAAAATAAAGTGTATAACTTTTTGACAAATCTGTTAAAACTGTCTTCATAGAAAAACAATATATATTGGATAAAATAGATGATTTACAAGTTTTTTTTACTTCAAAAATAAAAATAATGAAAACTTGAATTTAAATGATTTTTCTTCTGAGCTTGACAGTCTAAATTCCATAAAGGCATATTTTGTTAAAAGGGGGATGGTCACAATTTTGGTCAAATTTAATTTTAAAGCACTGTAAACATTGAAAACGGAAAAACAAATTTTGACAATAATCATGATCATCCCCCTTCAGGGTCGATCGATCCCGTTTGCTTGTTTTTAAAATAGCCCTATTAAGCAACGTATCGGCGTTCGCTTCTTACTTCATTAACTGGTACCTTTTAATAAGTTTTTATGATATCCATTCATTCATGTGATATTTCATTTACCTTTTTACCTTTGCAATCCTTTATTGATTGAACTTGTAAATTAAAACCACCCAAGTGATTACTATTATCTATTTCTTCTAGTGAAA
Organism: Magallana ariakensis; assembly: GCA_020458035.1. Taxonomy (NCBI): domain Eukaryota; kingdom Metazoa; phylum Mollusca; class Bivalvia; order Ostreida; family Ostreidae; genus Magallana; species Magallana ariakensis. The sequence continues at coordinate 42,072,911 of CM035812.1, read as the reverse complement.
TTTGTCTCAAATCCAGTGGAAATTCAAGTTTCTCAATGCCCCCATGCGCGGATCTAGAGGGGGGAAATGAAAATTTATTGAATTTACATACTAAAATTATCGCAAATATGCCTCGGACCCCCCCCCCCCCCGGCAAACACAATTATCCTTCGGACCCCCCCTTGGAAAAATTTTCTGGATCCGCGCATGGCCCCGATCTTAGATTTAATTTTTTAAGTTCGTGTTTTTATTGTATTTATTTATTTGTTTTAGCTTTTATCTTATTTTTAACGAATAAAATATACAACGTGACTCTATAATCATTCTTTTTGTTAAAACAAATTATATCACGAAGGACACTACTTTGTAATATTTTCACTCCCCATTTTGTTGTGGCTTAAGTTGCTATAACGATTGCCTTTTGATTCGATTTCACAAAGCTACTTAACTGTTCGGGATTTTAACCATTGAAAGTTCTAGCATCCTTAGAGCCTTTGGTCGGTTGTCTCATAGTTTTGGTTCCGGTTACTCACCATTCCGCCCGGACCTCTAGAAGCATAGTTTTTGGATCTAGATTTGTAGTGTGTGTGTGTTTGTATCTCGAATATATACTGAACAGCAACTCTACTGAAAACTTTGGTACAATTATAATTATGAATATCCATTTTTCATCAAATTTTTGTAAGATTTTGTATGTTTATTTTCATCGTATCAAACTATATACGTGAATTAAAGTTTGTAATCAAATTAAGTTAATTATAGTTTTATGCTGTTAAATTCTGCTGAAATTCATGACTGAGAAAGGATTTGTTGTGTTATTCCAGCCATGGAAAAAATATGAGAAGGAAATTTAAAAATGGGTCTTTGATTGATTGATAAGATGCGCAATTATATTACCAATATTATAATAAAATTCATTTGCAATGATATTAGCACGTTCAATAGTTTGAGTTTTAACGGCCATTTCATTTCTACCACAATCAGTAGTTGTATAGGTTGTACGAGCGATTCGTTTTGTTTTTGTTCTTTCTTTTAATAAAACTCGTTTAATAAGAACACGGTTACAGCGAAACTTTTTTTTTTTTTGGTTCCCGGTTAAGGTTCCTCGACACGCCAAAATTTTATTCGATGAATCGACAGAGAATCTTTTTTAAAATATGATTTCACAAAACAGAGGCAATACCGGCTTTCAGATATTTAATATGATTTTTTTTTGGTATTTTTGTATTTTTTCAGTAAAATGGGAAAAACTGTTTTGACCACAAATAGGATATTTTAGTGCTTAAAACTTGTCAATTAATGTGTAATATAATTAAAATTGTTTGGTCAAGCATTTAATTTTTTGATTAAAAGAATATTTCTGAAAATCAAAATTGTAATTCTTTTACATCTTTTTAATCTATGCAAAAATTCTGCAGATTAACATATTGTCACATAAAGCACTTACCAAACAATGATATTTTATAAAGAAATTAAAACTAAACTGCGAAATGTTTGAAAAATTGAAATTTACCAAAAATACTGCAATTTTTCGGTTCGATTCAATTTCTTCTTGAAATATGATATTGACAGTTTATTTGTAGTTTTTATCCATATGTTTAAAAATATCTACAATTCTTGTTTTTCATTTTCATAAATATTTTTTTTTATTTTACAAAAACATTATAAAGTTTATTTGGCCGTTTTTGACATGCATTTATAGATAATTGTATTGTGCATTAATCAATGCCAAATTTTTAGCTCTAAGACATCCTGTTCGCAGCTAAAACGATGTTTACGGTTTCCGAAAAAAAAAACAAAATTCATAAAAAAATAATTGGAAGCCGGTATCGGTGTAATTTTTGTATAATTATTTTTCAAAAATGATTTTTTATCGATCCATCAAATAATGCGGTAATAACAAACTCTGGTGTAACGGATTAAGCCAATTTATTTTCAAATTGGAATAAAGGAATATCGATATTTACATCTCATATACCAAGTTGTATCATTGACACAAAAGTTGATATTTAACTGATTGTATTCAATTTCGTAATTGTTTAGTTCAACATAAATACTTCAATTTAGTACCATTAATTTTTTTCAAAGAATGCTTTTTGTCAAGGAGCAAACTCGGTCGTCATGGGATGAAAAAAACGTAAAAATTGCAAATTTGCTTCATCTATTATCACAGGGGTATAACAAATTATGAAAATATCTAAATATAAGTTGATTCATAGTTCCCATAACAGAGAATTTACCATCTTCGCTAGCGAAGGGTTTTCGGTCCACTCGGCTTCCCATGGGGAGCAGAGTGGACAAAAAACACTTGGCTAGCGAAGATGGAAAATTACTGACATTGTGTGCAATTTACAAAATCTCTCTCTCTCTCTCTCTCTCTCTCTCTCTCTCTCTCTCTCTCTCTCAAGCAAAGAACGATAACTCTTCATAAGGTGATTGAATTTACTTTATTGGTTTAATAGTACATGGTTTTAATTTTTTACAATAAAAATTCAACTTTAACAAATACTGAAATAAAAAGTAGAACAAATTACAAAAACACAAAAAATAAAAGAGAAATACCAATAGATAAAATGGGACGGAAAATATAAGCAAATCAATTTACGTGGCCATGGATTATAGGTACATGTTTCTATGTAGAAGTAGCATTATGCAAAATTTGATGGCACAAAATATTTTTTAAATAAATTCTTCAAATATAAGTAAAGAAGAGGCACACTAGTATTTGTAGAAAAAAAATACAACTCTCAAGCTGCAGAAACGCAGAAGTTGAATTGTCGGAGTGTGAAATGATTGCAATAATGTAGTTCTCTCCATTTTTTTTTTTTTATCTGACATTTTCTTCACCCCCCCCCCACCCTTCCAAAAAAAAACAAAACAAAACACAAACAAACAAACAAAAAACAGGAGAGGGCTATATTTTTTAAGGTAAGTGCGTTACCATTGCATTAATACATTATCAAAGTGACACTGTATTAACAGAAACATTGTGAAGTTATTTTGAAAATTTGTACATTTAGTACAAGAAGGATAAATTGAGATGGTTTAAATGGTTCAAAATTTTCACAATTTACAGTAACTGTAAACCAAGCATTGGGATAAATTTCCGTGACATTCGAAAGTAATCTCTACTTGTGAATTATTTCGCCAAGGACCGATATTCATCTCTTTATGAAATAAATTAATTGATCCTTGCACACAGAAATTTCATGTAATTGTCCAGGATTCGTTTTTTTACTTATAAAATGCCATTCAGAAATAAAAATTAATATATATAATAATTGGTTTACAGATTCTACGTAAATTACCCTAACAAACACAAAATAATTAAAGCTAATTAATCACTCCAGGATGTGTCCGTCAGAGTTGTACAACAGCACATCCAGGTGGTAGATATTTCCTTTGTAGCAGCCCCTACAGAACACATTCACTCTCTTACATGAATTCTTGCTGCTATCCAACGACAGAATGTCCGTCTTCAGAATCTCTGGCGATTTTGTTGTGAGCGACACGGTGCAGGGCAGAGAGCACTGATCAAAGAGATTCTTATAACCATCCAGAGACATCAGAGGGTTCTTCTCTATGAAGAGCTGTCGCAGGCCCTTGCAGTGCGTTGCTATGGAGACCAGTGACTGGTCCGTCAGGCACATCTTCTGTATCATGGAGCCGCTGGAGATGTTGAGGAGCTTCAGTCGCTGACACCCCCGGGCGATGTACGATATTCCAAGGTCCGTCGTGTTGAAGCAGCCCTTGATGTCTAGCTCGCGTAGGTCGGGGCAATATGTTGCAATCTGACGTAGACAGTGGTCGGTGACTTTGGAACACAGGCCCAAGTTCAGGAAGCGTAGTTCCGAATGGACTTTCGGTAAAGGGATCGATGAACAAGTCAAGGCATTAAGAAAATTTGCTCTAGCTTTAAATCTGTCCAGTTTTGATTTTCCGTCTGTTTTATGGTTTGTATTGTCACATGTTTGTGTGTTGTTTTCTGGATCATTTTCTTCCACCAACTCGGGGTCTGCTGCCAAAGTTAATATGTCTTTACCATCTGGGGAAACAAATGAATCATAAACATTTAGCATGCATGTAAATTAACAATTACATGGGAATGCTTTACAACTTACAAATAGAAGCTTTGTAAATGTGTAATAAAAGTCTGCTATTGTACATTTGTATAGTTCAAAACTGTGTGTCTGAAAACTAAAAGCGAGATTTTAAAATTTGCGAGGGCTGCTTCTCGCGCTTTTACAGGGATATTTCTGTAGTTCCTATCTAATTTTTCACACAGTTTTGAAGTATTCAACTGTACAATAGCAGACTTTTATTATAAGATGAAGCAAATAGGGATGAATAATTCTTTAGTCACAAACCCAAATGATTTGTAAAAGAAACAGTTTATTTTCAAGAGAAAAGAATCATTATTCACACAAAAATAGAAGATTTCTACAAGTTTTGATAACAAAGATTGAAATATAGTTTGTACTGAAAAAAAACTCAAATCTCAATAATAATGCTATTACCAGAAATGAAATGATAAAATATATGCAATACCATTTAACTTGTCAGAGCAATTTGACAATTCCTCCTTTTCTTTTAAATATCTGGAAATAAAAATACATTTGATTTATATCACAACTATCAGTACATGCAGAGAAAATGATTATAAGCGTATGAATAATATAAATTATAAAAATGTAAAGTAAATGTATGTGTAATATATATAATACTGTAGATTCCTAATTAAACACGAGGAATTAATATCCATGTAAAATTGCGAGAAGCAGCGTTTGCAGATTTTAAAATCTCGCATTAATTTTTACACAGTTTTGAACTATAGGAAATTATAACAAAAAATTGATGCTCCCGATTTGATACAAAATAGCAGAATTAAGTACTCGCGTACAATAAGGAATTTACAGTAGATTTAAAGAATGCACCTTACACCTCTAAATGAAATAGATATACCTGGTATATCCTGTATAAAATGTGGAAATATGTGTTAATTTTATAATACTGTAAACATATTACGGTATATTTGGCGTGTACGATATTTGGCGGAAATTAGTTTTTGAACAAGTTGGAGTGGATTTGAATTAGCGTATTCCTGAATGTGACTATTCTTATACATATATGCATGGCATTTAGCGATGTACTTGATTTAGCAGCTAGAAGCCGCATTCCGCCAAAGCGCTAAATAGAATACACAGCCAAATGTAGTATGTTTACAGTAAATCAAAAGTTTTGCAGAATTTATCCCCATGTGAACAATTTCAAAAAGATATACCATACAGCAGAATGAGTAAACAATCTACTAAATCTTTACTCCAGCAAAAGTAACCCATATATGAACACTTTGTTAGTTCTTGGAAATACATGTAAAATACATACATGATGTACTCCTCAACTTATAAATATATACATGTACGCAGTGTAATATGGGAATCTGTTCCAAAACTTATATAACATGCATAATTCATGTACAAATGACACAGCTAGAAAAAAAATTCTACTTTAGCCTAAACATGCTAAATATACTGATTTTTTACATGCTTGGTCATTGTTTACTCTACACTACAGAAAGAAGTTATAAATATGAATTTATAAGTTAAAAAATATTCAAACTGACATTGATGTAATATGTGTTTTGTGTATAGTTACCTATCAAAGGGAGTCTCTATCTGATCAAATGCCTCAAAATTCAGGGACTGTACAAAAGGACAGTTGGCCACATTTAGTGTTTTCAGCCATTTACAGGACGTCACCAATGGGTTGATGCCTTTGCCGGTCAGATGAACACATTCGCTGAAGTTCACAGTCTGAAGATGGTTACAGAACTGAGCTAAGACCTGCAGTGTGTTATCAGAGACTGACAGACAACCGGACACGTCTAGCTGCGTCAGGTTACTACAGCTCCGAGCCAACTGGTCCAAGCCCAGGTCCGAGATCTGAGCACTGTTACACATGGTGAGCGAGCGCAGAGCATGGGAATTCTGGGATAGATAATCCAGTCCTCCATCTGTTATGTTTGATTTGTGGTAAAAGATTTCCGGATCGGACACGCAGAGAGATTCTAGGTTAGGGCAGTGGGTACATAAATGTTTGATTGAAATGTCTGTGACGTACATACAGCCGGCAAAAGAGACTTTGCGTAGACCTGAACACGATCTACATATGTGTTCCATTCCTTTGTCATTTACGCTGGTAGAATTCAAGTGAAGGGAGGTTATTCCCGATTTTCCTGGTAAAGATTGGAAGCCAGTGTTGGATATCCCATCGCATCCATACAGAGCAAGTTCCTTCATATTTCTACAAGTATCTAGCAGAGCACACAGAGTAGAGTCATATAACTTGTTCACACTGGCGATGTGAACAACTTCCAATTCCAACAGACCGCTGAACATGTCTGCAAGCAGTTCGTTGAACCTGTTCTGATGGTAGGCAGGTTCAGCAAATGTTTCCACCGACTTGGAGCTCTCCGTAATCTTAAACACTTTCAAATGTGGAAGTTTTTTCATGGTTACGAAAAATTCTCCATTGTTGCAGTATGCGTAATAATAACTAACTTCAATCGAGGACAGTCCTGAACATTTATCCACAAGGGGCTCTAAATACCCGTTAGGAATAGACGGTATTTTAAGCGACGAGATGTTACTCACATCCACGTCGTCATGTAAAATACACTGGAGAATTTTAAGGAACGAAAAATTGGTCTCCCTGTGCTGGAAAGCTTTCTCAAAAACTAGATGCTGTAGGCCCCTGGACACCGATTTCAGGACTGAAAGCAGTTCCTCTTCGGTCAGCTTCTCGTCAATCTGCTGGCTGTAGTGAACTGTGCCCCACAAGCTGTGGTGGAAGCACAGATCCCTCCATGCAAGACATGTTCGCTGGACAGAGAAGAAGAGATTGTAGAGCGGAACATATGAGAAAATCAACAAGAGTACCTCCTCTGGGAGATCTAAAATTTCCATGTTAACTCAAGATATACCGATAAGTAGTCTTGTCTTTTCCACACAAAAGCTGGGTTTGCAGAATCCATGCATGATGGAGCAAGGTGTAAGAACTGAAGAATTGAATTTTGGCATCTTCTTCAAAATGGAGCATAAGTTTAGTTGTTCACATTGATCCAATATCCGCACTTATTTTCTTTTCAAATAGCAATTACCTGAAAAAAAAAAAATTGATATGTTACAGAGAGAAATCAATTAGAAAATACACTGGTATTTCTAGTATGCCAGAGAAAATGGTCATCTTGATAGCGATTCAGCTTGACTTGATATTTGGACTGACACTTCACCAAATCTCGGGACAGTCCTTAACAAGTCAGTTGAAGTGGGAAATTAAGCACAAATATTGATCCTGATTTTGACCACGACATGCAACCAGCTTTGGGGCAAAGTTTCCAGACCTAAATTTGGTGGAGGCGTCAGTCCAAATATCAAGTACATGTTTAATAATAATCTCTACAAAGATTACGTAGATGGAATAGATGAGCCTGAGAAATCAAATTCAATAAATATTGAGAAAAAATTATAAATATAGTAGTACATGTAGCAGTTTATTTCCAATTTTGGGCCCAGAGGGCATACAAGATTGTAGTTATTAGAGAGAAATTTCTAAAAGAGAGATTCTACATACAAAATAGTTCATACACATACATGAACATGTAACAGCCGGGCAAATGTATATCAGTATGTCATAACATTTTAATAATATACATATAATATGTAGTCATAAAAGTAGCTAATACAAATACAAAGGATGGTATCATGGTCTGTATAAGTATTATACAAGTAATAGTTCATTTAGATCTCAAAGTATTCTGCCTTTTTTTGAAAGCATTAATTAAAAATTCACAAAACTTTATAAGTATTGTTTTGTCTTCTTTAAATATATAACAAACTTGAGCATACTGAGAAGCATGAAGTATTTGGGATAAACATATACAATAAATGAAATCCAGCTGATATGTTCGTCCCATCTATCTGTTCGCCCGAATCCATTCGATATGGTTGATCTATTGCAATTATATTTTTATTTAAAATCAATATTTAAAACTTAAATTATGACGAACAAACTTATATATAGCTTCTGTCAAACGAATTTTAGGGCGAATAGACTCTAGGTGAACAGAAATTAGGGCGAACGGCATCAAGGGTAAACAAATTTTAGGGCGATCGAAGATACATTAACTTTTTAAAAATAAAACTGATATACCTAACTGTTATATATAACCTAACATAAAGTACGATCCTGCTAGCTATCACCCACAAAAATTGTTCAATGAATAAAGATGAGACCACAACTTTATTGAAACATTATTGAAAATAAAGCAATGGTTTCCAAATGATTTCATCTGAACTGTGAAGTTTTTTTTTGGGGGGGGGGTTTGGGTTGGTTTTTTTTTTACTTCATGCAACATGTGTAACATCTTCCTGATTGTCAAAGAACTTACAATGGCAATATGCAACATGCATGCTAGTCTATATTAATCATAAGATTTTGTAGATCCTTAAAATGTGTCAGCTTATAAATATCACTGAGTGTCGTTATATGTGTAACTGTGTAAATGCAGACAGTCTTAACATGTTATCGATTAGCATTTCTCCAATAATACAATAGTATTACATGTACATGTGATGTATAATGTTACCTTTTGTAAGTTGCCAATAAGCATGATAATTTAAGTATGTCACTAGCCTATTCCTCTATGAAACAGTGTTAGTTATTTCAAGTTTCATGATATCTATAACTGAACTGTATTATCATTTGCATATACACCAAATTATAATCAATAACAATACTTACAGTGATTCCCATATTTTCGTCGTGAAGAGGAAGTTTTCTACGTTTAGAGGTAAAATCCATATAACGGGGGTCTTTATTTTTCGTTCCTCTGTATGTTCGGACCCCCTGTCAAAGGGAGAGGGGGTGAACTAAGGTGAAAGATCAAAGCTTGATCTTTTGGGTATGCAACTGAAACAGATTTTCTGCTATTTGAACTCAATATCTGTTCATGTATTCATTTTTAAAATACATATCTCTGTTTTATCCTCTTTCTACTTCACACCGCCGTTTTAAGATGAATTAAGGTACACAAGTTTTATTAACTTTTCAATTTAGTTTTAACTCATGCTCTATTCCAATTGGTTACTTCAAACTTTTGTGAAGGAAATGTCACCAATCCTGCTAATTATCTTAACAAAAGCATGCTTTCATTACTGATAATGATAAATATTCATGAAAACTACAAAATTTCAATGAGTTTGCCCATTGTCAGTAGGCATAGGTTAGGCTGGACTTGGTTTTCCGATGATCCATCCAACAAAACAGCTCTTTATCTTCTGTTTTTTTAAAATAAACTTTTAATTATATATAGCAGCACGAAAGCTAGCTGCCCACCTTTGATAAATGCCTGCCCATAATATTTAGGGTGAGATAAAAACTGTCAAAAGAACACTGAAAAAATAACAGAATACTGAATTCAGTAATTATATTTTTTTAATTCAATATTTTCACATGAAATAACAACTTATCACAGAATTCACTCAATCATCCATGAAAAGCAATCAAAATCAAACAAATTTCATCTCGCTGCATTCTTGAATCAAGTATTCTCGAGATAAAAATGGGCTGTATTCCTTTCATATCAGACCAATCAGAGATGATGGCAGTCTGCAATCACTAAACACTACAAACAACTTGCTGAGAAACTTAACAAAAATTGTACATGTACATTTAAGTATGATGTACAAATGTTACTGGTTATTTTTCATGGACAAATTCAAATCCTTCTAAACTAAAAAATGATGAATGTGTTGGCAAAATTGTACCTATAGTAATAGGTACAGTATCATCTATTAGTCTTTTCCAGGGGACAAAAACAATCTATTGAAAACAATTGTTAATGGAAAATATTGGCCAAAAGTTGTTATATTATTATCAAACAAAAAGAGTATCGACTGGACGTTACAGGTAAATTTAATAGAAAACAAATTGACACTTGCAAAATGTTCATCCTCTATCTTATTTTGTGAAACTCAGTACAACTACACTACATTAAATTGAAATTATTTAAAATCTTATGATAGTGTATCATACTATGAGAAAATTGCAAGAAAAAAGTACACAGAAACAACATAGTACAAATATAGCAGTCCCACACAACATTTATATTGGTCACTAAAGCTCTGCTTACACATCACTCAAGATCCCTGACGTACACATGCACCTAATAATTTCATGCAGTCATTCATATCTAGGACAAATTTTGAAGGAGCAGGGACAATGGTTATTTCTGGCTTGTACAAGAAAACTCAGAAACTGAAATGGAGAAAAAGAAGCTCCATAATCAAATGAAGTTATGGGAGAAATAATTTTAGTTCTCTTTTCAATGCATGATTATCATAAAGATGGTACGGACATATTTGTTAAAGGCATCAAAATTGCAAATATGTGAATGGTTGAATCTACACGCAACATATCCACATAAAAGAGCCAATGCAAATAGTATTAAGACACAGCATGCAAGCATACATTATGTATATTTTAGATGCATGTAACATAGGCATACATGAATGCTGTAAAAAACTTTTCTGTTCTGAACAATTTATACAAATTATTTTCATTCAAAGCAATTAAGACTCCCTGTTTCAAAATCTGTCAAAATTTAAAGCTTTTAATAGTTTGACAAGAAATCTTGGTGATTTAAATTTCAGTCTGATTAGAAATGATCTTTGGATAAGAAGACCTGATTAAAAATACATGTATGCTTCAGAGCATTGACTTGACATAAGGAAAACAGAATTAAAGTTAAGAAACTTTAATATAGTGGGGCTTTTTTCTTCAATAGAAAACAAGAGCCCCTTTTGCATTAAAAATGAAATCAAGAAATATACAGAATATAGAACATTAAAACAATTTCAGGAATGCATTCCAGTTGTCTTTAAAAATGGCATAATTTACTGCATGCAAATTGTTTATAAATACAACAATGCAAAAGCTGCTGAAGTTGAACGTAAATTATTCTACGTAATTATGATCTGCATTGTTACATATAACTTTTTTATATTATACATTATTAAATATGTATTCATTACATGAACATTCCAATAAATTGAGTACGAGTTATTCTGCCGCAAGGGGATAAACATCCAATTATAACATTTAAGAGCAACCTCTTCATTTCTTTTGGATTTTCCCTTTTAAAAATGATTCCATACATTCAATGCTCTGGAAAATGTTTGAAAACTAAAACTTGAACGTTTAGAAAAATAAAGAGCTGCAAAATGCCTACCACCAAAAGGGGTTACCATTAACAAGGACTAGATGTCAACAAAAATGTACAATATATGTGTATTATTTCAAATTTTTCTTTGACACAGGCAAACTTCTGTTATAAATCATTTTAAAACATTATTGTACAAAAATCTTTATTAATAACTGAATAATAAAATCAAGTTTTTCATTAGATTTGCAAAAGGATAATCAACGGGATTCAGCACTATTAAGAAAGGTGTTCAACATTTTGTAAATTCACAATGATACTGTTTACATGTGCAAGTACATGTACTGTAAATTCTCTGGATCAAAAGAGAGAACTTTAATAAAACCCATGTCCATTTGACATGCTCTACATGTACATGTATTATGCATTTCATTTTATCATGAAATAATGCCAACATCATATACAAAAATATTTAGGAACTCCAAGGAACCTTACAATATCAAATCCCAAAACATAATTGCAGCCATGATGCAACTCACAGCTTTATGACTTATGCACTTCCTGACACTAAATTTAAACACTATAATAACTTATTTGAACCTTTCATCAAGACTTGAAGCTTGCTTGCTCTTTCTTCTGGGGGAAAAAAATGGCATCACTATGGCAACAGTGTCAACAACAACCCGACTTTTGTTGTGCTGGAGCGTCGTCATCGACGACAACAACACTTTTACGGTTTGTACTGTCTTTTTGATTCCGGTTGTTATCCTGTCCTGCTTTCTCTATCATACCTGTAAAAAAAAATTCTTTATACATGTACAATAAATATGCAACCAGCTGCAACAAAAGTTATCTAATATACAGAATTTGAAAATATTCAATTTATGCTTGTAAATAAATATCAATATTAATAAGTGCAATGAATGTTGAATGAAACAGTGAAATACTATTTTTGAACCTCTATCACAGACTTTGATAAACATCAAACAGGTTTAACTTTATTTTCAAAACAGTTCATAGTGTATTCATCAGCACTAATGTTTTTTATATTGATTAGAATAGATGCAAATGATACAACATGTAGCATACAGCACATTCAGTTTATTATACACATTGATGAGGTTCTGAGGAAGGTGAACAACCCATGCCAAACAATTTTTTACAAATTATTACATTCACGGTTTAAATATATTAAAGTATGACCAATGAACTTTACAATTACAATGAATAAGATTTGACATCAACATTTCTGACTCACTTTTACTTAAGTCTAGGAACATCTCCTCTATACCTTTGTTCAGTTTTGCAGATGTGTGGAAATGTTTAGCCCCCACAGATGCAGCATAACTACAAAATCAGATAAATGTGTCAGAATTTACGGTTTAACAACAAAATTACTTATGAATAGTGGTTAAAAATGCATGATTCAACATCATTCAACTTCAAATCACAAATTTTAACTTACAGTATTACAGATAAGAGTTTTACATTTCATTTCACACATTCCATGTTTTAAGATTACCTATATAATTTATTCTTTTACATAATTTTCTAACTGAATGAAATAAGTTTGTAAGATGCTTCTGGAAAATCCATAAATAGAACTTTGAAATTTGTACATTGATTCACTTGTTTTCCATTTTCAGCTGTACCGGTATTTGGTAGATGCTCCCAATTCTCATTCATACAAAAGGATAGAAATTCAGGCCATAGCAAGAAATTGATATTTTCCAAAACATAAAGATTCTCAAAAATGAAATTTTTGGATCCAGATCAAAATGAACTCCCAATTAATTCTTTCATTAAGAAAGCCTGGACTCGGGGAATATCCTCTTAACCTTTCAAATATGGAAATGGACGCTATGAAATTACAAAATAACTGTAATTCCTTACACACTACACCACCATACAAGGAGATTACTGTAAACCAACTGTTATTCGCGGCGACTTTGTCTCGCGATTTACCGGAGATAAACTGGTTCGCAGCGACCAATTTTCGCGACCAAGCCTTATCCACACCTGTTTTTTTTATTACAACTATATGGCAAAAACTGGTCCGAGGCGGGAAATACTTGCGACAGTGAGGCTCTCACGAAAATTTCTTGCACGCGAATAAACGTTGGTTTACAGTATCAAAATCCAAAAACAAGAGACAAACTGATTACGTACGCTTCCGCGTCTGCCACAGACACGTGGCGTTCCTTCTCTAAGTCTATCTTGTTTCCTGCTATACACAGACAGATGTCATTGCCCAACATCTTCCTCAGCTCTTTCACCCAGTTTTTAACCTGTAAAAGAAATTCATCAAGATTGAAGTTAATAAAATAGACTTTTGAGGTGTTATATTGTGTAATTATGAGAAAAATTCATCAAGATTGAAATTAATAAAATAGACTTTTGAGGTGTTATATTGTGTAATTATGAGAAAAATTGAAAATTGAGTTAATTGGTTAGGAAAAAAAACACAGGTGCTTTAGGACAGGGACCCCCCCCCCCCCCCGATTTAAGCCTTCTGAGGTGGTTTACTCTCCATTTGATAGAAATTCCTTTTTAAAATCATGTAAATGTATATGGGTGTGATATGTAAATATACATATCAAGTATATAAATTAATATACATGTATGCAAATATTTATGTCTGTCTCCTTTCAATTTTACAACTTTTTCCCTCTTGTGTATGTGTTTATTGTGCATTATGAGTGTTTATTGTAAAATCATCCTGTTGCCCATTAAGGGCCCTTGGTCAATAAAAAAAAATTGAATTAAAAACTTGAACTGCACAGAATATGTCATTTGACATGCCAATACTCATGAAACAGGGAAGTTTAGCGAGTTGATCCATGCTGAGCCTCATGTTTGCAACATTAATGTTTCCAGCAATGACTTGGCCCTCTTTAATTAGTCTGGGACATAAACAATCCATGTATTCTGTACACATACCTTCTGGAAGGAGTCTTCGTCAGTGATGTCATACACCAGTATTGCACCGTTACTGTCGCGGTAGTAGATGGGACCCAGGGCATGGAAGCGTTCCTGACCCGCCGTGTCCTACAATGGGAACCTGTTAATCAGTCTCAAGAGAAGCTAGCCAAAATATCATCCGAATATTCTTCATACACATGTAATGCTTTTAGCAAATAATTTTCAACATTAATTATCATATATTTTTATTTCCAAATTCTATGATAGCTAAATTTCAGATTTAATCATATTAATCGTACAATGGTTATACTAATAGGAATCCTAATCAATCCTTTTTCACTAACATGCACGTATGCAACTCAAAAGTCTTTTAAATATTCTTACCCATATTGACAAATTGACTCTTTTTCCACCAATGTTTAGTTTCTTGGTTAAGAAAGAGGCCTATATAAATGATACAAAATAAAATATACATAATTTCCAACATAGATATCCATTTACAATTTAAATGTAAGCGACTGTCAATGTTTCAAAAATTTAATGTAATATATCAGACTATCCATGTACATGTACTTTTTTAGGTCAATACAATAGTTAGTCTTGACAGCCAAAACAAGAGCATGGAGAAATTCAGAGTAAGGTTCTGCAGCAGAAGACTAGGCCTTTATACATCAGTAAAAAGTTCAAAATAGAATTGAATTTTGTCATCATGTTGAAATAAAGTACTCTTTTTTTTTTTACAGTGTTGTCAGTTGTAATTGGTATATTTCTGTAAATGTTTATGTCAGCGACCGAGTTTGGCTGTCAGTGACAATATTGGGTCTCAGTAGCTTAGTGGTTAGTGCACAGTACTGCCATGGAAGACCAGAGGCCCTGGTTAAGTGGGCACTGGCAAAACTTGACTTTGTGTTAAAATGCTCATGTGTTATACTAATCTGAGATTCCTCTAACCCCTGCTTTTACAATATTGTGACATGTGTGGGGGCATGTCACAATATAAAAGCGGGGATTAGAGTCAGAGGAATCTCGGATTAGTGTTATATACATGATAAATATTTTACAAGTACCATTATCATGATAGTGAATTCTTATCTAACACCCCTTTTACATGTGTTCCAAGTGCACTAGCTCATGCTCCCAACACATCTGCTGTCATTTATCAATTAACAAAAGCAGAACGTAATACAAACATGTATGAATAAAACTCCATTTCATTACCTGTAATGTAGTTATATGTTTATCGTTAAATTTATTTTCGACATATCGCAGAACCAGTGAAGTTTTTCCCACACAACCTTCTCCAAGAAGAACGCACTTGAACGAGAAGTTCCGACCTCCAGAATCCGCCATCGCTTAATTCCGACAAAATATGTTTAAAGATCTTGTGATGTACTGTTATGTGACTAAAATTAAATATGTAATCATCATCTGTAGGTTACTTCTGCACTTCACTTCAACAACATGGCGTTTCTTTTTGTTTACGTCATGAATAGATGGTCACGGGTTTCTTCCGCTTTAAGGCCGCAACATCAATGAAAAATATAAACAAATGTGAAAATCGTTTGGAAATATAGTAGTGCTATCTAAAGCTGATATTATTCTAAATATAAAATATCTTCTTTCTGTGAGAAATTCTCCCAAAGGCAATTGCCAATTTTCCTGAAACAAAATTGATTTTGCTGCAGATGTAAGGGGCATGCAAGTTAACTTGACGTCATTTCTAAATGACAACATTTAACTAATCTGTAAAAACATGGCACTGCGATCACAGGTAAGAAACTTTTCCAACGCAACTATATGATGTTTTATTAGACCTTCCTTTACATGTCTTCCAGTGTCATTTTCTTATACACGATTTGTTAATGTATGAAAATATGGTGTTCGGCCATTACAATTTAAATACCACCTTCCACACTTTCAGAAACTCCTATCCATGTTTTTAAATTTTATACGTTTTGTTTACATTGAAATATTTTGTATTTTAAATAAAGAGATTGGTTAACATAAGGTTAAATGTCATCACGACTTTTATGAAAAATAAATATTTGCGTTTGTTTTTAGGTGCTATTTGAAAAGGATGGAGTTTATATTCAGGTGAATGTGAACTCCAACACTACAGATAAAGATGCTCACATTCCAGGCAAAGTTTACCTCATGAAAAAGGTATATAATCAAACTAGTAAATCCATTCACACGCCTCTATGAGATTGTTACTTTTGAGGTCAAAACATGGCTCTGAACTTTGATTTCAAATTATATTCAGCATACATCCTTAACAGAATAGGAGAAATCATGATCATAGACCAAACTGGAATTCAAACCAGCCCCTCCCCCCCCCCCCTTCCCTTGAATCTCTAGTCAGGTACTCTACTAACTGAGCTATCTGGTGTCGGTTATCAATCCCATCTGGCTGTCAAACATAATTTTAAAGAAAATTATAGAAAATTTTTCTC
The DNA here is from genome assembly GCA_020458035.1 of Magallana ariakensis. Taxonomy (NCBI): domain Eukaryota; kingdom Metazoa; phylum Mollusca; class Bivalvia; order Ostreida; family Ostreidae; genus Magallana; species Magallana ariakensis. Next base: position 42,056,336 of record CM035812.1, on the reverse strand, counting down.
CCCCTTGATACAACATATCAAGACACAAATCAGGAATATTGTAGAAATCTCATTTCTAATACGATGCCACTTCATTCAGAATTCATTTTCTTCTGAATTTGAAGCATATATCAATGTTTGTAATCTTCTTGTTTTGTGGAATGAAAGAAACTACATGTTTACGTATCTATTTGTCAACAGTCGGAGGGAATATTTATTGAGTGGAGGGCAGAAGAGATACTGATGCTGGACGGACAGAATAATGCTGATCAGGAGTGGGCGGTGATTGGATCCTCCTTGTCGGTTGGCTACAAACCGGACAGAGACTCAGACGCTTGTGAGTTTCAATCTGTACTTGTTTTTTATCTAGCTTGATCGTTTTCTTTATATAAAAATTAAAGCAAGGAAGAAGTACTTAAGTTTTTAATTCACATGGCATATGCCTTTATGATTTTCAGCATATTATGATGAGAACCATTCTCAAAGACACTTAAGATATGAAAGTGATGATCTTTTGTATAGTATATTGAATAAATTTGGAATTTATTTTGATTTTACAGTAAATATGAAAGCAGAATTACGGAAGAAATACAACATCTGCTTTGACATCTTGGATCTGAAGAGTTTTAAACGGAGTGCCCCAAATCATGGTTGGGCTTACATCATATTCATTCTGAAGGATGGAACCACCTTCCCAGCACTGCACTTCCACAATGGAGGAAGCAAAGCTTTATTGCAACAGTTTGGAAAATACATTCACATTAAAAGGTACTAGTATTCAAAAGTATACTGTGTGAAAAGTACACATACCATATAGGTAAAAGCTTATCAAGATAAATTATCCCCCCCTCCCCCCAAAAAATAAAACCCCCACCCCCCCAAAAAAAACCATTAACAACAACACAAAAACGAAAACTATGGTTTTAATGTAGACCAGAAATACTGCCATATGATATATTTTCAATGTCTCATATCACTGATGATATTTGGAAAGTAGATATCAATTAAAGGGTCTTTGAAGTTTAGAGAGTGGAGTGGGGTGTGGTGGGGTGGGGTAGGGTTGGGTAGGGTAGGGAAGCGAGTGAGGATGAGAAGTTGTATTGTTGTGCATTTATGGTACCTCTATCTCTACCCTATCTCACAATTTTTACCACAGATCTCCAAATGACAACCGTTTATTCATTGTCCAAGAACATGATCCAGACATGTTGTCCAAGTCTTTCGATGAGCTTCATTTATTTGCGGATTCTTCAGGCGATCTTGTATCCGTAAGTATTTGATCGTATTCAATTTAATCAGATTTTTTCTTCATATTTTTCAGTGGTGTTTCTTAATTTTTCTATTTAACTAATAGTCACTTAATATATACTCATAGTTTGCATACCAGAGGGTGAACATAATTACATTGTATTCAATTCTTTAATTATCATACGTACTACACACTATTAGAGCATTTATTTTATTTCTCTATGTGCTTGCATTCTTTTTAATATATAAGTCTTTAGAGTGGTGTTTTATTTATATATGTAAACAATGCACAGTCACAGATTGAGTACATGTATTGCATCATGATATAAATAATTAATATTGGGGAAACCTCTCACCTGTATGATGTAATGTGCATGCTTGTGTTTTTTAGTCAATGACACAGGTAAGACCTTTAACTGACAGCATCCACTGCTTTCGTGCCACTATCAAATTGTTGCATATTGGAGATTTCTTTTTGTTTGTCTGTATAGAGATAGAATAATTATATATACTTTGGTAAAGAAATCAATATACAATTTCAATGATGAAATGATATGAATTTTCTATCATGGGTTTTAGTGTTGTGATTATATTGAATTAATTAAAAAATCCAACAGTTGAAAAACCACAGTAGGGCAGTTGAGAGAGAGAGAGAGAGAGAGAGAGAGAGAGAGAGAGAGAGAGAGAGAGGAGAGAGAGAGAGGGAGGGGAGAGTGAGAAAGAGAGAGAGAGAGAGAGAATGTACCGGTACACATTGTTGTTAGGTATTGATACTTGCAATGGACCACACAAACAAAGCACCTGTAAAAGGATTGTATGATATATGCATGCCTCATAAACACTAATGAAATTCTGAGATTAATGTATTAACAATCTTTGCTATTGCAATTAACATTAAGTGTCTCCTACCTGTACATTATTGAGTATTGACCCTGCACATATGTACAGTATATAAACCAAAAATTCTGTGTTTTTAAAAACATTTGACTGTACATATTTTTTTTATCAGACTGTATAGTACAGGGTGTCCCAGAATATCTGATACCATTTGAAATTCGTTTAAAAAAATATTTGGGCAAAACTTGAAAATTGTGACTCAAATAAAGAGTAAAACCTTTTAATTTTTTCCACAAAAATAGTTTGGGAGAAAAACGTGCTTTTATTTAAATTATGATATCACAAAGTTGCATCATATGTCTTTGGTTGAATTGAATTTTAAACAAAGTAAATCGGAAAAGAGAGCAGGCATCTTCCGTTTTTATAAACATTATCAAACACAGACTCCAGATATAGTTGTGCAAGTTATAAAAAACAGTATATCCTGGGAAAAAGCGACTTAACAAGCAACAGATTTTTTAAATTGTGAGAAGATTTGAAGAAATGGGATCCATACAGTGGCTGTTGTAAAGAATTTTACTCATCGACTTAACGTCGTCATTGATAAAAAAGGATGTCATTTGGAGCACTCTGTAAAATTGTTGTGTTTTTATAAGCAACGCCCAATTTGTTATTAACTTTTGAATGTTTGTGAAATTTGTTGAGTGAAAATTTACATTATATACATTTATAATCAAAGTACTGAAGTACTAACGGGAGTTGATTTTATCGATAATTACTTATTTTAAAATCAACAATATTATTTTGCATGGCAAGTAGTTTCCTATATGTATTTGAATTACGCATATTTTTTATAATATAAATTCTCCAACAGAAATTTTGTGAAAACCCCATATGAAACATGTTGTGTAATATTCAAAGAATTAATTCCATCAAACTACGTATTAGTAATCGAAATAGTTCTGAGAAATTGTATGGATCCAAGCAATATTCAACTCTAGTATCGTTCAACCAAACTCGACTGTCTCCGTTAATCTCCGACAAGCAAGAGAGACACTACAAAAAAATCTAAATTATTCGTACCATTTAAAATCTGACTATTTACAAGGTATCTATAAATAAGTTTCCTTGAAAAACAATGCTTTAGAATACATTTCATCAAATTTATTGATTATTTTCAAGAACTAAATGTTGTCAGCGGTGTTGATTTGTGCTTAGGTCCAAACACTGTTTCACTTTCGGTTTGCCTGAGTAACTGCATAGGAGAGCTCCGTGATTAAAATCAACTCCCAAAAATGCATTTGATGTTTTGCTAAATAAATTTAAACAAAAGTAATTAAAAGAGTAAATGGTATCAGATATTATGGGACACCCTGTATATATTAGGAAATGAAATGGAAGGAAATAGAAACTTTTAAAAAAGTGCTGAATCAATAGCTCGTCGATTGTTGCTCCATGTATTTATACTTGTAAACTGACCCGCTCACTACCTGGTATATATTTCTGGGCTGGTGAGCGTGATTAAAAGAGATCCTCATGCAAGTGAAATGACGGCAGAAGTATTAAATTGTTTTGGGGAAACTTTGGTTTCAATTGGTTATTTAAGGAAAAAAATGAATTAAGACCTAATTTTACACACATTTATCTCAAAGAATGCATGGTTTTTTGTTTCGTTTATGGAATTGTGGCACTATGGTCTTTCAACTCAAATTTTTCTGTAGCGCTAAAATTTTGCCGCTAGATGTTTATCTTGTAGGATTTTTTCTTACCACAATTGCTAAAGTTAAAATATTATAAGGATCTTGTTTTACAGACTCTAAGAGAGTTTAGGATACAAGACCAAAACAAAATCTCTCTTACCAGTTACCAACTGTCACTCACTCACACATTCAGACCAGCATTTATCTAAAAACAAAGAAAACTGTAACATACATGTAATTAAACAACGTTAAACTGCTTTAGTATAACCATATTGTTATTATAAAGTGCAGCTTAAAATTTCCATTGACTTGTACCATAAAGTGAATGGCACACTACTTGATAGTCTTGAAATAAACTTTCCCTGCACAATATAACCACTATATCCCACAGTCCAGTCACAGCAGTTACAATTATAACCCTGTCGAAACAAAAATAGAAAATATCCTTTGTTGAAGTATTTCCGGGGAAAGATTTCCTGAAGTGTAAGCTACGTTAAGTGTATCGGCACATTTTTCCTCAAGGAGCATGTGGAATGTTTATTCACAAATAAATGATGCCCTGAGTCAGATCTATTGTGTTTGAATTACATTATAAGTTATATAGTCTGCTCCCATTGTACACCCTTCAGAGTTGATAGCTTGGCTTAAGAAAACAGTAGTTTGGAGCAATCTTTTCAAAATTTCTGTTTTTAAAATATTGCCCAACGCTGTCTAGAAAGTATGAAGCATAAAAGGGTTTGTAACAATTTGATAAAGATTTGTCAGTGATGAAATGTGATATTTATTTCATTTCTATTTATGGATGTAACATATTGTTTTTAAATTTCTATAATATCTGTGTATACTGAATTTAATATGTTCATGTACTTGTGTGAAATCAATACAACATACAATGTATATGACGTCCCTTAGAAGATTCCATGATGAAACTGTGATTTGAAAACCAAAATGCAATCTTTATGATGTTTGGTAAAATTATACTAAGTTTTAGTACTGCATGACCATAATTTATCTTTTACATGTGTATATTACATGAAAAGCAGTAATGTTGTTGAAATAGTATGATCCAATCACTATATGTACAATTATAAAATACTGCTACTAAAATACTGATTGATAAGTTGCTTGTGAATTTGATGTAATACATTCATGTCTTATGAATATCATACACAGATTAATTAAATGCAAGATGTTGTTGATAATGGAGAATGTTTTTGGAAAATGTATTGTTTGACCTTAGTTTGTTTCAATAGCTTACGATTTGATTGATTGTGTTTGCAAGTACCAGACAGCAAATACCAAGAGGGTGTTTATCCTACAAATCAGTACAGAGATTTACAATGTACTAGTAACAATGAGTAAAGCAAGAATGTATCAATGGCTTTGATATTAATATGGGTTTTTTTTTAGATTTTATCTCTTTCTTGTTTTTTTTTTTTTTTTGTTTTTTTTTGGGGGGGGGGTCTTGTTGAAAGAAAGCAAAGACTTAAAGTGATTCTTATTTTAACAAATCATGGATACAAACAATATACAAATTTACTTTTAACTGTTGTAATAGAAGACGTTAATTTCAGGTTATGTACATGTTTTGTATTTTGAATTTTAGAAATTCATCAAGGACCCCTATACCACCACTCTGGGTGGCTTCTCCAAGGTGACCAACTTTCTGAGGGACACCATGTTCACCCAGGAGCCAGTCACGCACCGCCCCAAGGAGGTGGCAGAAATCCTGCAGGCCGAGGAAATCCCGGGCATGGAGATCAGCCAACAGGAGGCGGGGTTCGAGTTCGTCACCAAGGTAACCAAATGAATGTAATGTACATGTAAAAACCCAGTCTTGTACTGTAAAAACGACTTTTATTCCCTGCAGCTTTACAATGCGATTAACCAGGTTGTAACTGGTTTGTGGCAACTTATTTGTGCAAGCAAGCCTATGTAGATAATCTTCAACAAATACGATAAGATTTTCAGGAATCTTGCAACAAATTTTCACATGCAGATAAAAGATTGGTTTGCAATAGTTTTGTTTGCTCTGAAATTATTCAAGAAGCATATGAAGAAGGGGATGGGGATGTTGAAGAGGAATCGGATATTTATTTTTTTTTCATTATGCTATTGATAATAACATCTATATTTCTTTTAGTGCATGAAATAACTGTTTTACATGAATAGTATAAATTTATTTTGCATAACTTTAATATAATAACTGTACCACTATTTATGTGCAATGTAAAGTGACCCTGACCTTTACAGACCAAGCTTCCCTCGCGGCCCGAGGTGAAGAGAAGTGCCCCCCTGACGGCCCAACAGTGGTCCAAACACATGGACGCTGACGGGAGAATCAAGAATGTGGAACACCTCAAAGACGTCATGTTCAGAGGGGTATGTACAGACAGTATGGTAATGTAATTTCATTGATATAACCTATCGACATTGTTGTAGGGCATTGAATCATTGATATAACCTACCGACATTGTTGTGGTGTATTGAATCATTGATATAACCTACCGACATTGTTGTAGGGTGTTGAATCATTGATATAACCTACTGACATTGTTGTAGGGTATTGAATCATTGATATAACCTACTGACATTGTTGTAGGGTATTGAATCATTGATATAACCTACCCACATTGTTGTAGTGTATTGAATCATTGATATAACCTACTGACATTGTTGTAGGGTATTGAATCATTGATATAACCTACTGACATTGTTGTAGGGTATTGAATCATTGATATAACCTACTGACATTGTTGTAGGGCATTGAATCATTGATATAACCTACTGACATTGTTGTAGGGTATTGAATCATTGATATAACCTACCGACATTGTTGTAGGGTATTGAATCATTGATATAACCTACCGACATTGTTGTAGGGTTTTGAATCATTGATATAACCTATCGACATTGTTGTAGGGTTTTGAATCATTGATATAACCTATCGACATTGTTGTAGTGTATTGAATCATTGATATAACCTACCCACATTGTTGTAGTGTATTGAATCATTGATATAACCTATCGACATTGTTGTAGTGTATTGAATCATTGATATAACCTACCGACATTGTTGTAGGGTATTGAATCATTGATATAACCTACTGACATTGTTGTAGTGTATTGAATCATTGATATAACCTACCCACATTGTTGTAGTGTATTGAATCATTGATATAACCTACCGACATTGTTGTAGGGTATGGAATCATTGATATAACCTACCAACATTTTTGTAGGGTATTGAGCCCAGTATTAGAATAGAGGTTTGGAAGTTTCTCCTTGGCTACCATGATTGGCAGTCAACCTACAAAACCAGGACAGACGAGAGGAAGCGGAAAGTGTATGTGATTTGATTTTTGTGTTTGCAATTATTTGATTCTCCCTATTATGATGGCACACACCAAACTACAGTACTAAATTTCATGTGCTTTAAATTCTAATTATCTAAGCCATAATGACTAGATTGTCATCATCCATGTCAAAGTGTTACTTATTTTTTCCTGTTTCTAGGGATGACTACTTCAGGATGAAGCTACAGTGGAAGACCATCAGTGAGGCCCAGGAGAGGAGGTTTTCTCTGCTGAAAGAAAGAAAATGTCTGATTGGTTAGTTCATGTCTGAATTGTAATTGCTGCCATTGTACCAGAATTGTGTATCACACCAATTCATGGTTTGATACTTGTAGTAACAACATTATGCTTTATATCAAATTCATATAATATGTACATAATCTATTAGACTTGCTCTTATTAATCATGTGAATATCAGTCATTATCAAAATTTGTGTTTCACAATTCATTCAGGTATCGGATGTTAATTCATGGGTGAAGAAAACATGCGCAAATGAATTCTTTACCACTAGAGCTGCCACATATTCCAATGATTCAGCAGTGTAGTCTAGATAAATATTCCAATGCTTTATATTGATGGAATATCATTTTGTTTGTAGAGAAAGACGTGACGCGTACAGACAGAACCCACAAGTTCTTTGAGGGGGAGTGTAATCCGAACCTCCAGGTGTTAAACGACTGTCTGATGACCTACTGCATGTATAACTTTGATCTGGGTAAGTCCAAATCCCAATACAGAATTGTAAATTACTGAGGATTTAATACAAGATACATGTAGATAAGATAAGTACATGTAATTGCATTTCACATACATGTATTTCCCCTAAATATGTAAGCAAAAGAGATTTCTGATCATACTTGCCAACTGACCCGATTTCATCGGGTCACACCCGATTTTTCGACCCTTCACCCGATTATTTTTTATGACCCGGCAGGTCATGCTTTTCACCCGATTTTTGTTGAACAACCCGAAAATCTCCCGATTTCCGGATTTGGTTCGTAAATTACGTTGCGCGTTTGATTTCCAGTTATGAACCCAAGCTGAGCTTGGAATTACGTAAACAATGCCGATGGCTATAAAAGATAAGTGTTCAGTTCAGGAAAGTGTTAATTGTTATCATGAGTTGTTTTGACAAATCGAGGGCTTAAATCATTAAGTGCGATAGCTTCCAATAATAAAAGGTCTTCATCGGGGCCAGCAGAATCAAAACCAACAAAAAGAAAACGATATTTTTGTACCTATTAACTTATCTGGAAAATGAATTCCCATGGTTAAAACAGAGTAATCGAGTACAAAACGAGGCTTTCTGTTTTCTGTGTAACGCACATTTGAATATTGGATCGATCTGACTAATCATTAAAAAACCCTAAGTCATGTAAAACTGCTTTTTAATACACAAAACAGTCTTCCAAGTCACTTACAATTTTCATGCCATCGTTTTCAGAGTTCAAAAGCAAGGTTAATGTAGCAGAAACTCTTTTTGCATTTTTTTTAGCTGAACACAACCTACCATTTTCTGTGTCAGATCATTTTACAAATTTCAAAATCAGCAACTGTTAGTTACAATGCTTCTTTGCAATAAAATGTTACACATACTTTTCAACACATATTTCTATTGTATATACCTTTGAAATGCATGGTAAATATGTCGTGAATGTCGTTACGCGCTATGACCAGATTTTTTACTTTCCAAATCTGGTCATAACCAGATTTTCACATGTTGGAAGTTGGCAAGTATGTTTCTGATTTCATCAGAAATTTGATTTTAGAGAATATTTTTCGTAAGGAAACAATTACAAATACTCTTTGTTAAAAACGAACCAAGATACTAAAACTCAGTATGTACAAATTAATGGAATGAATTGCATGTAAAAATTGAGTTATTCCCCTTTTCAATATGGCAACAATGTAGGATACGTCCAGGGAATGAGTGACCTGCTGTCCCCTGTACTGGTGGTGATGGAAAACGAGGTTGACGCCTTCTGGTGCTTCGCCGGGCTGATGGAGAGAGTCGTGAGTATATAGTGGTGTTTAGCAGCTGATTCTTAAATGCTGGAGGAAGTTAATTTTAAAAACACCAAAATCTCAATGAGGGGATTTCCATCAATGGATTTTTTTTTCCTGAAGTAGAATGTGATGGCCTACTGGGGAAAGTTTTGTTAGCAATTACAGATTACCCATTTGCTTTGAGAAGGATCGTGTGCCCCTTTTGCTCTGGGGGTATTTTTGAAGACAAAAATTATATTTGTAATACGTGAAGTATTCTCTATTCAAAAGCAGAGGAATTTATTTTGTGAAAATGTTTTTACACTTTCAATATACACTTTGGTATAATTTGTAACAGTAAGAATATACACATGCAATCTCTTGTTGTTCAGTAAAGCCCTCACTAGACATATGGTTGAAATTAAAATGTTCTATTGTTCTGTTGTAGAAGCAATATTTTTATATTTTTTGAAGTTTAACATGACATTGTAACAAGATAAACTTATTTCTCCACAGTGTGATAACTTTGAGATGGACCAGGCTGGAATGAAAATCCAGTTGTCACAGATCCATAAACTGATGCAGTTTGTGGACCCGGAGTTGTGTAGTTATCTAGGTAAGTGATGTTAGACTCCATAGTAAGGGTACGTTATCATAGATGTACCTTATACCTAGGGATAGCTTAATGATAACATGTATCTGATTTTCAGTGAACTACTGCATTCATTAAAGTGACGTATTATGAACACAATATCTTATGAAGTTTGTTAAATATCCTTTCAGAGAGTCACGATTCTGGAAATTTCTATTTCTGCTTCCGATGGCTGTTGATTTTATTCAAGCGAGAGTTTTCCTTCAATGATGTGATGAGGTTTTGGGAGGTAAGAAGAAACAATGTACTTACCGGTACATAGTGATACATACTTTATCCATACCCGGTAATTAAAAAAAAAGTACCAGTATAGATAATTAATATTATACATTTAGGACTGGTATTCAATTACATGTACCTAGTTAGAAGCAGTACATGTACATGGTTCCTCGTTACATAAAATTATTTACTTTCTTAAGTAAAATTAAATTTTGTAATAACTACATATATTAATTATAACATTGAATATGTATATTAATTTTGTAATTGTAAAACTGTAAAATGATAAATGAAATTCATAGAATTACTCTCAATCACCAAAGTACAGGCACATGAATAAGGAGATTTTGTTGTTAATTAAGATGTGGTCCTCCAATGACAGTACATCTGTATTTGTACATGTATAGCTGTTAATTAAAATTTTATTGGCCATACTTCAGTGTAATGTTATGTTGATTTCTGTGTTAAATAGGTGTTGTGGACAGGCAGACCTTGTAAGAATTTCCACCTGTTGATCTGTTTAGCTGTACTGGACACGGAGAAATCCACACTCATGGAAAACAAATTTGGCTTTACAGAAATACTCAAAGTAAGTATTCCTAAAATAATGATCCTTAAATGGTGTTTATTATTCTTTAGAAAGAATTCAGATTCATTGTTTTACAGTTACTTGTGATTATTGGATTGGGTACTGCATACAGGGTTTACTGTATAAAGGGAAATATTCGCCCCTGTTTAATTTTCGCCCCTTTCGCCCTCCTTGCCAGCGGTCGAATTTAAGACTGGGCGAATTCCAATGTCTCAAATTATGTCTCTTTAAACAAAACTGTGTCTGGGCAAATTTAAGAGCAAAAATTACATGGGGTGAAAATAACCCTGTATACAGTATTTTCGCCCCGTGTAATGTTCACCTTTCTACACTTGCAAACAGTTTTGCCCCTTCTTGAATTCACCCAGACACAGTTGTATTTAAAGAGAGATAATATGAGACATTGGAATTCACCCAGTCTTAAATTCGCCCACTAACAACGAGGGTGAAAGGGGTGAAAATAAATCGGGAGTGAATATTTTTCCGTGCATGTATACAGTAATAATACTACATGTACATGTATGTGTCATAAATTTATATTAAGGTGGCTCACTACACCTTGAAACAGTTTTTCAAATCAGCAGAAAATTACTTGATTATGATAGATTGCATGATGCATAAGAAGTAAATACCGGTAAGTCAAATAGTAGAAAAATATGCAATTTTGGATAAAAAGAAACTATGATTTTCAAAAAATTAATTCTGAATCAGTAAATATGCACAAAAGCCCAAGATGGATTCAAATGCATGATATGCGGTTCACAAGCCCGATACTTTAACCACTAAGTTCTCATGATAATCAACCATATAGATTGATACAAACAATTTGACAAAGCATTAAAATCGCCTTCTTGTGACAGTGTCTTAAAAAGTGTAAGTCTTGGTGTAGTGAGGTACCTAAAAAAAAGTTTGATTCTGAAATATTATGACAATCAAATTTGCTTTTTGTTTAGATTTTGTTTTGCATAATCACATTAAAATGAAATTCATATAATTATTTTATTTTTAATTTTTTTTTTTTTTTTACCAGCACATCAATGACATGAGTGGTGCGATCCATCTAGAAGACACACTTAAAAAGGCGGAAGGCATTTATTTACAATTGAAAGACAGCAAAAAACTACCTGCTCCGGTAGCAGAAATAATCGGACTAGATGTGGTTTCTCCTAGTGATTCTGGTTATGTGGCTTCCCGAGAGAAGTCACCGCATTTGGATCTAAATCTGAAAGAGAATGGACTTCACACTCCTAATTCTGGGGGGTCGGGAACCACCGGCAATACGCCCGATGACAGTAGTATAGAAATTCTGGCAGAGAACGGAGAAGTGGGAGTCAACAACTTCTACAACTGATCCAGTTTTTATTAAGAGTGGTTCGGACCGTACAGACAGCATGCAACTGAGTAAAGATAACACACAGCTCTTAGAATCCCAGAAAAAAATTCTATTTTTCAGTGTGTGTTAAATCTTTACTAAGTGGATCTTCCATAATTGTATTTGACTTGAGACAGAGGCAGGATTTGACCAAGTTTGTGCAAAACCTTTTATTTTTCATTTTTTTTTTTTTTTGGATGGCGATATACAGGATGTCTTTTTAGTCATGCGCGTTTGATTACAAACTGAACCGTCATATCCATATTTAATGAACCCAATCCATATTTTGATTACTGGTAGTTTTTGTTGTTTTATTGTAAATTGAGCTTGATCTGAAAGTAGATAGCAAGTTGGAATAGATACAATGTACTAGATATTGCAGTTGTATTGAAATACTTGATCTTGAGTGAAGGAGTTTGATGTACGAATGGCACAGGATTGTACAGCAAGTAAGGAAAGGACTAAAAGTGAGATGATATTTATTTACATTCGTATAACACACTTCTCTGAGTGTACAATTTCATATACTGTGTACCAGTATGTAAAATTAATTATCAGTTTGAAAGTAATGTTAAGAGCAAAAGTTGTAGTGGACATTTATTTATTTTATTTTTTTTTTTTATCAAACATCTGACAGAAATCAACATGAAAAAAAAGTTTTTCCAATAATTAAGAGTCCCTTTAGAAAAAAAAAAAAGGAAAACTGCCTTCAGTTAATGGAGTTGTTAGTTTTATTATTTCCATTGTTTATGTTTGTTTAAACTCCTCTGAGGTTTAATTGACTCCTTTGTTAGGTCTTATTTATATTGGTGAATATGTTGACCAAGATTACCGTAGTAATGGATATTAATAAGTTCAACCATGTTGAATAGTGATTTTTGCGAGAACGTGCCTGAACAATTGCAGAATGTTGCTACAAGGAGTGATTGTATACTTGTATGTGGACCAATGATATCGTTTTGGGGGACAGAATGTTGTACATGTATTTTCTTGTGTAATAATGTATAGATTTGTATCATGTATTGCCTGTACCAGTGGACAATTTTTACTATTTTCTTGTGAAACGTATGCAATTTTGTTTCATGCTGATACATGTATTTTTTTTTTTATTGGTAAACAAGAAAAAATTATGTTTATATTGAAGTTGGTAGTGCTCTCTCTCTCTCTCTCTCTCTCTCTCTCTTTAATAGTGCATAAATTAATTGGTAAAATTTCATTTATTTACCTTTTCTTGTACCATTGGTTTAAAAGGTTTCTGTTTGTCTGTTATATAGATTTTTTTTTACATGTTTTCCTATCAATATATATAATGATGGTGTGCTTTGTTTCTGTTTTGTAATACATTAAGTATGTCTGCTAACATATGCAGGATTGATGAAAACTTGATATTCTTATTCCTTGATATTCTGAAACCAGCATTCTAATGTTGGTACTAATGGCTTTAATTTATTAATTTTTTTTTGTGCATTTGAGCAAAAACCCTACCGGGTAGTTATATTTGTCTCATCAGTAGTATGTTTTCAGATAGGGTATTCAGGCTCTCTCTCCTTGTCATGCTTTAATGTTTTCTACAGTGTATTGAATATCAAAGGTACATATTTGCTCATGCTTTCAAAACCAAATTATGGGAAGAAGTTTCGGCCTTGTGGATAGTTGGCAGAGAGATAAAATAGAATAAAAACAGTAGAATTAGAGCACATAAATTATTCTCATTGATGATCTAGAAGAACAAACATAGGACACAACACGCAAACAAGAATTTGACGCAAAGCATGGCTTAATTTTACCTTCTTTAAACGTGCATTTACTAATACTAGTATGTATCTGCATTCTGAGAAATTGATATTTTTTTTTTTTTATGGGAGAATCACGACCGATGACATTAAGTTTTTAAAGATGATATTTTTATCAGAGCGGTGATTTGTGATTTAGTTGAAAATACATTGTGTACATATAGGAAGTGACAAAAAATTTCCCCACCCACCTTATATCAATTACTTTTTAAGTTTATTTTTTTTTTTTGAATAATAATTTGGTGCAAACCTGTCAGAATGTGTGGTACATTGAATGTTGGTGCCTGCAGGTTAAAATCAGTCTTATTTATTTTTTATTTTGATTTAAAGATATTTTTTCTGCTATAACAGGGAACGATTTGAGTGCTTTTTTTTTAGCTAATGTTTATGTATGCATTCAGATTTGTCAGTTGTATGTATAAATGTGCAAATACACAAAAGACTGTGTACCTGAGCTTGTATTATTGATGGGTGTGCAAATGCATAAAACTGTAAAATTTCTAAAACATGTACATATGTGCAAGACACATTTCTACACAAATTGTAATGTGAGCTATTTCATGTTGATGTGCTTGACATTTTGTGAATATGCCAACATTCTGCTGATGCGAGGTACATGTACATGTAGCTTGTTGGGTTTTTTTTTCTACTGTGATACATTGGGTGTGCAAGTCATATACATGTAATTAATTTATACCATAATGATAAAAACCATGATTGAATAAATTAAAAAAAAAAAAAAGAAATCTGAAATTCAGTTTCTTGAGTTTTCAAAGTGCTATCATCGACATTTTGAGATTTCATATATTTTTATGTTGCGGTTTTGACACTTTGAGTTTGGGATACTCTCACACAACCTTTTGCCTTGAGTTTATTTTTGCCCTTGAGCCTGATTTCTTTAATTATTGAAAGCTTTTCCCCAGTATGGAGAGATTAATTGGCTATTGTTAAACGTCTCTTCAAGAATCTGTCTTTGATTCTGAGATTATATGGCCTCCAGTTTGTATCTTGTGCAGCGTTTTTGCAGTCATGCAATTGCCAAAGGGGGATTTTCATCAAGCTAGCTAGTTTCTTCTGCAACTCTTAATTTAATCCACCAATACCAATGTTTATGTAAAATACTTAATTAAGGCCATATTTTTTTATGATGTTTTTCAAGACTTCTTTCCCATAAAGTTAGTTCTTTAAGTCAAAATGAAATAAGACACAATTTCACACAAACTTATAAATTAAAGAGTAATACAGTCCACCGCCCACTGGACTGCCATCCCACGTCCCACGTCCAAAAAGATTGAATTAGTAAATAGTTCATTCCCTCTTTTAAAACTTGTTTAAATCTCATTTTATTTACATGCGTATTTTTCTAGTGATAGTGATGGTTTTGGTGTTTACCTGACTCCACCCACAAAATTTTACATGTATACTTGAAAATTTGGGTCAGTTGGTCTTGAAAAACAACTAATAAAAAAAATGGCCTTACTTAATATGTTAAGTACACTGGACCAAATTTTGTTTTAATATACCAACAGAAAATTATTGCTCACAAAGCTGCAACTCTACAATTTGATCTACCAACAGCATAACTATCTCAATTATAGTATTTCCTTCAAATGATTTCAACATAAATGTTAAATTCATTCTTAATTCATTTTGGACTCATGAAGTTCGTACATGGTCAGAATATGAAATATGAATATGAAATCATTTTAGAGTCATTGTTATCTTGGTCAATAAATGTACTCACAGTGAGACTGTAGTATTTGCTTGTGAGGTCATTTCTCTAGATTGAAAAGAAATCACATAGCCATTAAACACAATATGTACTGGAATGACTCCGATTGCCGCGTAAGCCGATTACATGACCAATTTAATCATATAATATACTTCAGTGGTCTTGTAGCCACTTGCTCTGGTAACATACGGAATAAGGCAGCAATAAACCTTTGTATGACTTCTGAGTTTGTGAAAACAAACAACCCTCTTAATATTTATGACTATGTATCAATTCTCCAACATTGAATATATACATTTCCATGTCAGGGCCTTACAGAGTATGTAACATAAATGAAAACTCAGTCTTGAATATTTGTTTAATGAAAACAAAAAGGGAAAAAAAAAATTTGGACATGATGTATAATGTAAAAGGGACAACCACATCCAACCATAAACTGTGTATACATATAGATATATATCATGGATATAAAATGTCAATGATTTAAGATAACAGAGAATGATGACAAAGCGATGATGCATGACGATACAGTCTGTGACATTGCGCAATCGTTACGTTCCTCTTTCACTGACGTCCGGTCTCCGCGTCTGGATAATTTTGGGTTTTTCTCCGGTGCACCTGAGGGGAGGATCCTCGCAGATGTGAACAACAATGGCGGGGTGTTTGTCCGACGGAGGGTGGATCTCGTGTGACATACCTGTAAATGGTCAACACGGATGTAAACTTGAGTTAAAAGCATGAAATTAAACATCATTCTTTTTAAAAAAATTACTGGATATGTGTTAGATATATGATGGGGAAAATTTACAGTAATGCTGTAAAAATAAACTCTGCTGGTAACATAGGGAGATGTTACAGTATAGTTTTAAAAATATACTCATCTTGTAACAAAGTGAGATATTAGACATTTTGTACCTGTAAATTAAATCTTTTGGTATTTTGAGAAAAAAAGAAATTACAGTTTGCCTGTAAAAATTAAGAGAGAATTTACAGTAAACCTTTAAAAATATATTGCAAGTACAACGTACATGTATAAACAAGAAGAAAAAACCCAGTAAAATAGAAAGGAAACAAAATGAAAACATCAGTTTACCAGTAGCTGTAAACTCTCCCTTTCATAGACTTAAAGTATAAGTGGAAGACCTGCTGTAGATCTAGCTGTTATTTCATTTCTCAATTTTCAGAGCAGTATATACAGGCATGAAATGCTCTGAGAAATACATTGCATATAACTGGTACTGTAAATTAAAGTGGTTATTTACGCATGGAGGAAATTTACACTAGTTACGCGGTACGCTTAAAACCGCTGAAATATGGTAAAAAAAATCAAAACTTTAGTGTGGTAAATAAAGCATCCACGTATTTAATACTATCATGCTAAAATAGTATTGTTTGACTA